>PVIR01020169.1:0-30966 GCA_004026965.1 Petromus typicus
ATGTTTTTATTGTGATAACTAATATCCAAAAGTAGCTTAGTGTTTATACTACATACGTATAATGAGGTCAGAAGACAAATTTTGGTTCTCTGAAGCAATATTTTATTGTGGCTTGAAAATCTGTTTCTAAAGTACTTAAGTAACTTTATGTAGTGACAGCTTATGGCCCATAAGAATAAAAATTTATGTTAGCATACTTTTTCATAATTATAAGATAGAAATCATTATAGCCTCTGAGGAAAAATATATTTTGGTAAACAAAATATTTCTCATGATTCTAGTTCCAAACTCATGAAAGTTTGTATGAAGGTATGAGAGAGTATTCTAGTATTTTCTAAAATATTTTCTAATAAATAATTTAAAAGCTGAAAATTATAACTACAATATTAAATCTTTTATATGTACTTAATACATAAAATTTTCTTTCTAGTAGTTTATTTTGTATTTTGATTTTCTGGAGGTCATAAAATATCTATAACTGTTAATATGGAAATCTGTTTAAAATTCTTTTTTGCTGCTCAAAGACCTAGAGGCAAATTCCAATGACTAGATTTTCTATATATAATGGAACAAACAGAAAAAAGTAATTTTTTATTGTTTTTGAATTCTCACAAGTCAAGACAAGGATAAATGTAATACATTTCCTCTATCTGGTCACTTGGTGCCTAGTGTAAAGTCCCAGAACTAGAGCTGTACCAAAACATATCAGTCCCACAGTTCTTTGTTTAAAAACACCTTCTCATGTGTTAGCAGAAGCAAACTCATTCCTATATCAACAAACTAATAAATAAACAGGTATAAAATGCATTAAAATGGGGTGGGGTGGGGAAAGAACATATGAAGTCCTTCATCATTTTGTCCATAGCCAAACTTCTTAATTATGGAATATAATATTAATAAGACCTTGATCATTACATGAAAGCTGGTCTCCAGATCCGTCAAGCTATGGAAACTCTTACTTTACAGTCACCTATGATTTTTTTTTTTTTTTTTACAGAACTCAGTCTGTAGTTCAGGCTGGCACTGAGCTCAGCCTCCAACTCACATCACAGCAATCCTCCTGCCTCTGCCTCCCGAGTGCTGGGGTTACAAGAGTGAGCCAACACTCCCAGTACTGTGGTATGTGGTACTGATTGCTGCTGGGGGTGAGTCTCCATGCCCAGTATTGTTGTATGTCATTACTGGGGATCAAAACCAGTCACTTATGCTTGCAAGGCAGGCACTCGAACCACTGAGCTAAATCCCCAGCCCCACTTATGATATTTTTAAAAAGTAAGATGCAGAAATTTCACAGAGCTTAGCTTACTGGAAATCTCAACAACACTGAGCATTGCTGTTGACCTGCTCCTTTTGCTAACATTTTCTCTCTTAAGCTCAGTGATCTTTATCCCCATGTCTTTAATTGTTCTCTTCACACGTATCTTTTCTCTGATTAAAGATTACATGTTTCTTTTACAGAAGGTTTTGTCAACTGAGGTATAGTTTTTCCTGTAAGAAACATCAGACACTCATGTGCTGATGACTCCACAGCCAGAAGAAATTTCTTCCTGAGTTTCAGATATGAAGACTGACTGGTTTCAGGACATGCATCTTCCTGCCCTGCTTCAGCTTAACACAGTCAAGAGCAAATTTTGCTCTTGCATCAGCAAGAGCTTTGCTGATGCTTTGCTCTGCATAAGCTCTAACACTTTCCCTTTTTCTTCATTATAATAAATTTTAACATCTCTTATCAGGCACCCAAACTAGAACCTAGATGGAGTCTTAAAATGGAAAAGAAATCTACAATGGTTTTATTCTTTCAGTCTCCCTAAAATATGCAGTTGCATGTTTCTCCTCTCCTGGGTTGGTACATGTGTGCCTCACCTGCCTATTCAGTTTTATTTAAAGCTCCAAAAAGTTCAACAAAGATTGGTATAAAAAGCCATGCTGTAAGAAGAAATATTGCAAGCAATTCTTTAGCCCTACTCTAATTTTATAGACTTCAACAGTGTGTAAAAGGTCAAATTCCTGAGGTATATTAATTGTATTTTAGATTTTCTTGGATTTTCTATCTGGCCAATTTTAACTAAGAAACTATAATTAGAAGATTCATAAACTGAACCAATTGATTTTCTTATTCTATATCTGAAATGACAGAAAATTATTTTGGCATTGCTACTAAGGATTACTAGAGACTTGCAATTTCACTAACATGGATATTGTCCAAAATTCTGATAAGATTAAATAGATGTGCAATAGGGATAATGATCACTGCCAGTAAGTTTTTGTTTCAAGGAGTATATGGGTAATAAAAATTAGAGATAAAATAATAATAGTAGTCTGAGTTTTCATAGGAAGCAGACCATATATGGATATATGAATGACATAAGGGAGCACATGAACTTATATTGCAAAACAGAATCTAGGAAAGGAGTTGCTGTTGCTTGTGTTACTATTTGCCATTAACTGACCAAAAGCTTTCATACATATGACTACCAATCCCCACAGAAAACACAGAATTGCTTTTAGGCAAATGTATGGGTACTTGGGGAAATTAAATAAATAGCCCAAATTTGACCAAGACAAGATTGAAACCTAATTTCTCCTATCTGTCTGTCTATAAAAGTTGTGCTATTTTCATAAGTGCCTACAAGTAGAGTTTTGTGTGTTCAGTGAACCCAGAATATAAAGTCTGACAGTGAAGACTCCATAGATTTAGTAGAGATGGGTAGAAGAAGGCAAATATTATTGGGAGAGAGACTTGCAAGAAAGATATCAAAGTGGGAAAGGGATGAGGGTGCACAGACTTTTCCTTTGTAAGTTAGATATGGATGGGAAGGTAAGCTGAGGTCAATTTCTTAAGGGACCCAATTCCATAGGCTACAGGGAGCCACTCAAATGTTCCCAGCAGCCTAAACATGGGCATGTAACTGTGCTCTAGGAAGATTTACCAGGCAAGAGGGTATAAAATGACCTAAGGTAATAGAGTGGGAGTAGGAATGAGTGGGTATACGTAGTCCTGTCTCCCAGACACCCTAACCTTGAGTGTTATCATGGCTGATTGGCAAACAGTAGCTAGTGGTTTGAAGCATGGTAAATCTAAAACCTGCAAACCTTAAGGACCTCAGAGCTCTGCTGAGGTGCAGAGCGCTTCTGACATATGACCTGCCAGTAGGTTCAGGAAGTAGGAAACATTCTGAAAATTAATTTGTTACAGTCCATAAAGGAACTCACATTCAAAACACCTGATTCTGTCTTCTACAGAAAGGAGGAGTTCCTCAGAAGTCTAATGCCCCCTTTAGGATTTTATATCACAAGTAGCATGGCTCAGGCTACTAGATTTCTTGAGTTTATCAGATTTCTTACACTTCTGGATTCCTTGGTTTTGTATGACTTTTTTAGATTCCTCAGCTCTCTCACTTGGGAAATACATACAATAGTAAACATCTATCCTGCTTCTCTTAGCTGTCCTAAAAAATAGGTGAGATAATTAATACAGAAATCTTCTATACACAAGATCTTTTGTTCTTTTATGGGTTAGAGTTATTGTTAGTACTTCTTTATAGTCTCCATGACACTACATTAAGGCCATTATAGGGCACAGAAATATTTTCTGAATACTGGATGTATACATGAGTTTGAGCAGAAGACTGGCTCTTAGATCAAACATTAATGCTAACTTCTCTATAGCAAATGTGGGTATATTTTTTATCCCAAGTTATAAGGCATTATCGAAAGGAGATGGGAAACAGGCATAGTAGTAATGAGTCATGTTACAGAAATATGAAAGAAGTACAACCATTACAGGTTTATTTTCAGCTTGCGATACATTACTATAATAGAAAGATACAAAAATTACAAAGAAAAACTCATGAATAAAGCAACTCTATTGGCTATTGCCAATATATCAGAACTGGAAAGGATTGGTACTCCTAGAACGGGTGTTTGATCTACACTTCTTGGGAAGAGATGGACCAGGAAAAGAGGATGTATTGTATGGACTGTTATGAAGGAAAGAGCACTGCTACCCACGGTATAGCTTTGGTGCTCTGCACATTTCCATGTGAGGGAATAAAGCAAGGAGTGACATTCAAGGGGGAAAACAGAAAACACATACCTGGATTCAGCTATTTTTTTCAGAGTATATATGATAGGCATGCAGAGACAGGCACAGAGCAGGTCAGGTAAAGATGCTATTTTCCAAAAACACTGCCTGAAACTCATGAACTTTAAAGATGAGGAGGGACAAATTTAAGCACAGACAAATTATGTTTGTTACACATGCTGAATGCAAATACAATGCAACTTTCAAGCTTTAAGAGTAATGTCTAACTTCTGAAGATGTTTTCACTAAATTGAAACACATTTACTCTGTAAAATATAAAACATAAAGTAAATTAAAATTAAATAAAAGTAGAATGAAAATCAGTGATCTTGATTCTTGTTTAGTGGAATGATTTTTACCATAAGGAAAGGCACTTTTGATTTTGCAGGGAGTGAGTCATCTGATCCTGCATTTGAAAGAAGGGTGCAGATGTCCAAAAGCTTGAATAGCGAGTCCTTGTTTCTCACTGTCAAGATCAATATTCTTACAAAAATTAACATTTTTCAAAAACTGTAGATAAGTAAAATAGTCTATAAAGATATAAGCAGAATATAAAATTAAGTTGAACACCAAACAAATCAAAAAGGATTGTCAAGGTAACTTGTACTGGAAAATATTCACAAAGAAGGAAGTTAGAGAATAATGGAACAGTTTTACCAAAAAAACAATTGTAACAAGAATATATTTCCCATGATTTGAAAGATAAGGTATAATTTTGTTTGTCTTTTCCTTCCTGCTTTCAAAATGGTTCCTCATTTTCAGTCATGTATTTCTTACCAATATGCCAGGTTTACCTATCAACACATAGCCAGTCTCATAGGATAAGCTGAAACAGAAACCAGAAACACTGAAAGAGACAAAGAAAAAAGAAACAAGATGAAGTAAATGACAGGATTAACCTTGGGTTTGTTTTTCATCATTTTTCAAAAATGTAGACTAAAAGAACATCTTTCTGTATTCATATAAGTCTTTATCTAGGATGACAGCTATCTCTCTCTACAGTTTAAATGACACATCTACTCACATTTTCCATTGTATTTTGGGTTGACTTCCAATCTCCCAATGTTTTTATTTGCAGAAAATTATAACGTGAAACGTTATTTACTGTTCATACAGACATATCCAAGGCATTTCATGGTAGCATTTAAAATACAATATGGGCTTTAGTTTCCTTAAACACACTTTCCTAAAAAGAAGTGCTGCTTTTATTTTTCTGCTTATGTTTGGTAACATGCAAGATATTTACCTGGAACACCTTTAAAGGATCTATCTTAGCCTTCAGTGTGATAATGTACTCAGAATCATACTGTGCATCTGCACGTCACTGACAAAGGAAAACAGTAGAGAGCTTTCATTTTGGAAGAGTTCTGACTGTTGCCCTTCAAAGACATTCTGGAGACAGAATAATGGAGTCTAATAATTCCAGCTCATCCCAGTATTTAGCACAGCTTTGAACAGGCAGTAATTCATTTATATTTATTTTCTCAGAGTGTAACACTGATCCGAATTAAACATGATGATACATACTTGTACTAGTATAAACTATTTTTTCAAATTTTCCTAGTCAAGATTTCTTTCTCAGAGAAGAAAATTAGACAGGTGCAGCACACCAAATGAGATGAACTTTGTCCTCAAAGAAAATTGGTTTTTCCTTTTCAATTTCATTTCAAAGAGATCTGACAAGTGTGGCTTTGAACAAACTTAAACAGCACAATATCCTTTGTGTAAGTTTTCCCTTGTCAGCTTTTCCATTCCAGCAGGAACTTAGAACAAAGTGGATGCTGCCCTTTGAGTTGAGAACTTCATCAGTTGAATGCACACTAGTAGAGAGCAGCGAAATTGAGGGCATACTCTCTCGTCGAATCTCAACAGTGCAGTGTCTCAACAAATATAATTTCTCTATCTGGTGCAAAAGACACTAGCTATACATTCTGTTTCATATCTTCTTCTTTCCTCATAGTAAAAGCTAAGCTATTTGCCAACACGTACACTTGAAACTTTTACAGACGATGTTAAGAAATTTTCCATGGGCACGGTGCAAAAAAAAGAAAAAAGAAACAACAACCACACACACACACAAAAAAAAAAACAAATTACTTTGCGATGTTGTTTGATCCTACACTATTTTATACCAATATCAGAGAAAGTCTGATTGTTCCGAGGTGCAAAATCAGATTTTCCGATGTGTGCTGGCTTTTTGGATTGTTTTTCTTTTAACATGAAAGGGAAAATGTATTTTTCTATTTGTTTTGGTCTGTTTCATTTTTAACCTGTTTTGTTGCTCTGTGGCCATTTACAAGTAAAATTCAAAGACAGAAGGGAAAAACCACATGAAATTTCTTCACAGAGATTCTAATCTTTATTGAACAAAAGCTTGTTATGGCTACTCTTTCCTTAGAGCTTTAGATTGGATGTAAATTGTGCTTCTTTATGCTGATAGCTCACTGCTTTGACAAGTTTATTTGTCTTTATATTCTCTCCTAACATTCTTAGGGTTTTTATTTCAAGTGTTTCTTGCTATCTTTTACTTTGTTTTGGCTCCCAACTATTCCTTTCATCTCCTTCCCCCTTCCACATTAATATTTAAAAACTGTACCAGTGTCAAACATTCATGTAGAGACAACTTAAATGCAAAGTGGATAAGGTTACAGAATAAGTCCATGCCCAATTTAATTACAGCATTTTGATTAACACAGATTGTAAGTAGTTTGAACTAAGAATTTTAAGTTGTGCAGCTTGAATATTACAAAGGCTAACCAGAGATGAAGTGTAACTTTGACGCAAAAACTGCCAGAAAACACTCTGATTAACCAATTTAGATGTACTATCTAATTAAAGATCTAAATATCTTCAGATCACAGAAATTCATGTTTATTGATAAGATAAAATATTTATTACCCAGAGAGCTGAATTAACAAAAAAAGAACTGCTCTAATCAGGTTCTAACTCTCGGGTGAGGGGCAGGGGGAGAAGAAGAATATTACTTAAAATTGAAAACATGATACTTATAAGCAATTCTGGGGTGTTTGTTCAAAAGCCATGCTTTTGCCAGCAAGCTCAATGTCTTTGAAAGGCTGGAGTGATGATGTCTGCGGCCAGATTTCTAAGTGGGTTGGGTATATAATGATTGCCCACAGCCATTGCTAATAGACAGTAATGAGAAGACAAGGAAGGGCACAGTGCAAGGAAGGAAGGGAGAGCACAGTGCACAGACGCAGCAGACCTCTCCGAGGGCCGGGCCAGAAGCAGCCCCAAGAACGAGGGCACCGAAACCCCAGCTTTCTGCATTTACTGTACTATCTTTAGCTGATCTAAATTTTGCTTTTCCTTTTTCTGGTGACTATAATACAGTTACTCTAAGAATGCCTAATATACAGGAGGCGAGGCAATATCATAAACTTCTGTATTTTATTCCTTAGTACCTGACAGCATAATGACACAGAATAAACAAATACTGAATGTAAATACTTGCTATTTTAAGCAACACCAAAATCTAGAGAATGCTGCCTTTTCTTTAGGAGATTTAATTTTATTTTAACATGTCCTAGACATTACACGTGGAAGTAAAATGAAGAATAAGTTATCCAGTACTTTAGAGACATAAAAAGGTATTTGTCATTCTTTAAAGTTTTACTTAATTTCTAAATGTCTGAAAATATTGTGAGTACAGTGTTTTACACATGAATTTTAAGAAACCAAATTTAATTTCTGATAGAGTAAAATTCCATTTCCATATTTTACACATTTAATTATATTAAAGACAAATGAAGTCCTAACACCTTTTCAAAGCCAGTGCCTTTTCAAATGGGATTATTATATCTACCAGGTAGAACCATTTGCCTGTTACCAAATTTATTCAAATTATAATTAAAAATTAAAACACACACAGCTCACATAGATATACAGGCTCTATTCTTTCTACATTGTAGGATAAAAACATAAAAGACAGAAGGTCTATGACTATGCAGAGCAAGCACTCAACCCCTGAAATATGCCCCTAGACTTAAGACTGAGCCTGTTATATCAGATAAAGTTAGATATTTTTCATTTCCTATGAGCTTTGCTTTCAGTCTTTACTGGAAGAGTGTAGAGAGCATATCCTGGAGTACAGTGTATATCTTATGACAGTAGTGCTTTGCATGTACCACACATTTTTTTACTCTGAAAAAGAAGTTTTCTTAACACAGAAAAGGTATATTCAGTAAGTTAGATTCTATAGCGGCCATCACTACTATTCAATTCTATCACAGTTTTCTGAGAACATCAAACCAAAAGCTAATGAATATAACAGTCCAAAAATCATAGACAACCATTGAATATAAACATTAAAATATGTATTAATCCAACCATCTCGTTTTTAAAATGATTTCATAATTACACATATTTTAGTGAGATATCAGTAATTTATTCTTTGCTTTAAAACAATACAAGAGTTGATGCTAGGAGATAATAATGTATTATACTCTAGAAATTAGAGTCCAATGCATTATCCTATTAAAATAATGCATTACACCATTAGCAGCATCATTATTACAAAAATGAATTTAGAATAATAAGCCAAATTTGACCAGGGGAATGTGTGACCATAAATCTACCAAAATTGCACTAAACACAGTTTTGCTGACAAGAAATTCCAATGCACTGGCCTCTTGAGATGTGTTAGTTGAATTCATATGCACAGGACATGTGAATATCAAACACTTCTGTCTGAATGCCAAAGAGAACACATTTAAGCTGATAATGTCCTTTCCTAGGAAAAGTAAAGCATTTCTGAATGAAATATGAGAGTCCACAGTTTCTATATAGACAAGATTATCAAAGGGACATTAAAGTAAGAATCTCTCTATTACTATCTACAAAAGTGACAATTTTTACAGTTAAGTGTAGAGTCCAGAGTAATAACAAATTATAACCAGTAGTCTATAAATGAAATCTGTTCACAAGCAAAAGTGTTACTCAAACAACAGGTCCTGCAGTTTTATTCACTGCTTTCAATTTAGCTTTCATAATCTAAAAGATCACTTTTTAATATTATTTTATTTTTGGAATTTTTATTTTATTTAAAATATGAAAACTGATTTTCATAATGATTGTATTTATTTGCATTCCTGTCAACATTGTGAAAGTGTTCCTTCTTTTCTGAAGTCTCATCAGCGTTTGTTACTACTTGATTTCTTTATGATGGCCTCTTCTGAGATAACAGAGATTCTCAGTGTGGTTTTAATTTGCATTTCTTTAATAGACAAAGATGCTGAAAAACTTTTTAACTTACTGGTCATTTGTTGGGTTTGTTTGTTTGCTTGTTTGTTTGTTTTTTATGGGGCCTTTTACTTTGGGGAGTCTACTTTTTGTACTTTTTAAATATTCTGTATACTAACCACATATCAGGAAGAGGTGGTGAATATTTTTTCATGTTGCACGGCTTATCACTTCACTATATCATTGCTTCCTTTGTGCAGAAACTTTAATTTGACATGATATCATTTGTTGACACTTGATGTAATTTCTAGTGAAATAGATTTCTATTCAGAAAGTCCTTGCCTATGCCTGTGTTCAAATTTTACCTTCCAGTCAATTAACATTATTTTAACCTTTAGATCTTTGATCCATTTTTGCTGTAGCTTAATACCTGGTAAGAAACACAGGTCTAGACTAAAGAAGATTTTTTAAAATAAAATGTCCTAATTATAACTTAGTTCTCAAATTATAATTTGCTCATAAAGACAGAGATCCTGACATTTTGGCTGAGAAAACGCAAATCATTAAAACACTTCTTGATTTATTAAGCTGTGTTATGTCTTCATTTATTATTTTTTATTGATATTGAGCAAATCATTAGCTTAGACATCTGCATCACTAAATGCAAAAGGGTAGGAAGGAGCAGATTCAAATGTTCTGTGTTTAAGTTTGTGGTTAGATGAAAATTTGGCAATATTACCTGTGCATGTTCAAGTCACGAATAATTCCTACAGCTGGGGGAGGGGGTTTCTCCTGCATCCATTAAAACTTCAAAGAACAGGAGGAGATTTTATTAATGTCTATGTATCTGTTGAGAAAAGAGATACCTGACAGACACTTTGAAAGTCTCTTTATCTAAGATTTACATTTCAGAAATAAAATATTTCTTTTTTAAAAATTCAACTGATAGTTTACAAATAATTTTTAAAAATTTGAAGACTTACAATGTTTTTTCTCTTGTTAATTTTATATACAAATTCTCTATGAATTCTATGTATATTTGATTGCATGTGTAGTCTCAGGGTGACCTATAACAAAGTTTTGTGGACATTAGGAAGCAGAAAAATCTGTTGGACCACAGACCTGCAGTATTAAAAGCACTCAGATAACACCACTGTTGAGCTCCTGGGGACCAGCCCGAAGTGTGCTTCTGAGCACCAACAAAGGACATCTGCCTAGGATGTGAACACTGAGATTTCTGAGTATGTCCCAACTCAGTCCTTTTAGGACACAGGGTGTACAAATGTTCTGATATGTCCCTGCCACTAGCTACCTGAACAGTCTATAAGAGTTTCCTCACTTACAAAGGAGGAATATCTTAATTTTGCTGTTCATAGAATTACTGAAAGATCAGATATTCTAATATATTGAAATGCTTCTCAAATTATGGTCTTTTCAAAATTAGTTATCATATATTATTTCAAGTCCCTTGTGACTATTAATCCTGATACACCTAGAAATTGGGTGAAGAAATTCTTGGGGGATCAGGAAAGTGTACTGCTGGATGTGTCTGGGTGGATCATGGAGAACAGACCTTGGAGTCTATTTCTGGTCTCTGACTCCTTTGTCTTGTACTATTTCCATGCTCTGTTTCTCCACCCCCATGAACTAAGCTGCTTTGCTGCACCACGCTCTGCCATCATGACGATCTGCTTTAGAGCCATCCAAACATGGACTGTACTCCTTGACACTAAAATGCTCAGCATTTTAGCAAATCATTCAATGCAATGGCAATTTGTGAGACCCCAAGTTCACTGGCAGAATAAAATACTGGGCTGTGCTTACTACTTGAAATATAGTGATTGAATTGTAAAAAGTATGCACCATTAGAGTTTAAAAAGACTCAGTTCCTGATTATTAAATTGTAAAATTAAAAAACAAGATTAATAAACCGATCATATTGGTGGAGATTTTGTTTTTGCTTCTGTTTCCTTCATCTTAGTGCTTAGTGATGAGGAAGAGGGTGTAAAATGAGCTCTATGATGTACTGCAGAGAGTATAAATTAATATTTCTTTTCTTTAAAGTATGTTAATAATATGCATTAAGAGACTGAAAAAATGTCTGCTATTGAAATCAGTAACTTCCCTTCTCAGAATCTATTTTAAGTAAATTAAAAGAGATGTGGTAAAATATAACTTATGTATCACTATATAAGTTACAGAATTAGTGTCATAATAAAAGCTGTAGCATCCTAAATGACCGCACCTAAGAGGAACGATAATTAAAAATGTACACCAACACGAAGTGTATGAGATAGATCATTATTCATAATTATCCATAAATGTTGCATTTTCAGAGTTTGATTTCAGTTGATAAAAACTAAGGAGCAATCCTCCAGGGCAGATTATGTGACAATGGGATATCCTCAGCTTCCAATGGATTCTCAGATCCTTTAAATAAATATTACTGTTTGGCAATAATATTCCCTTCTCTGTCTCAGTCAGAGGTCGACACATATGTGTTTAACAAACATTTAACTACAAAGAATACAAGAACCACTAAGCAGACTGTTATGGCAGAAGGTGAGAGGTGGCACCAATGTACAAGCTCCAGCAAAATCCAGCATGCCAGTGCTAATAAATATTTCATATATTTAATCATATGACTAAGTGACCACAATATTTAGAAAGAGTAGATAAAAATCTATGATTTGAACTATTCCAACTTGAATAAAATATTTTATTAAGAGTAATCTTTGAGTTATAAATTAATGAATCATTTTAAATACTTTTATAGGTTTTTATTATTAGGGTGTACTGTTTCTATTAAACAAACTTTGAAAATCAATTCAATGGCATGTGTGCTTTCAGGGATCAGCCGTAGAGGATTTGGTAGTGAATGATTCATCAAGGTAGTTGCTAATATTATGCGAACACAGTGATAATTGACTGCATATTTTGCATTTTTAACCTTTTACCTATTGTTCTGATATGAAAGAAACAGTCTTACAATTCATCAGACATAATCTGCAAATGAAATGAAAACCGAGAGTTTAGGCACATTCTTTTAGGACTTGCAATTTTATTTTCACTAAATTATAGACACATGAATGTATTCTTATTCTCACAACTGAAGCAGCTGATTTCATCAAATTGTGCCTATTTTGGGGTTTAGACTAAGTCTGTAGAAATCTATAGGAAAATGTTAAATTATTATCATTGCAGTGTACAAGGTAGTGTGGTAAAGACACTTTCCCAACTGCACAGTTTGATGGTTTGGATTAATAAGATATTTTATTCAAAGGATATCTGTTGATTTCCCTCATATGAACTTCATTACACTGGGTAAAACAGGAGTGCAAATATACATATGCTTGGGAACTTAGCTAGCCTGTTTACAAAGGAAGGGATATAGTGTGGTTGCAGACAGTATAACATGATTTCAATAATGCAATGGTAAGAGAAATACAAAAACTGTGAGGGTGATCAGAGAAAGACCCTTCTGCCAGGCAATGGCGGGTTCATTTCAGGGGGATGTACCCTCAAGAATGAGAAAGAAAAATACAGAGGACAATAATGGGACAGCCATGTGATAAGAATGATGAGACAAACAGATGAGCAAGCAAAATCTTGCCACATCCAGGAATATACTGAATTCCTCTTCTTGCTTCAGAACGTTGATCAGGTTGAATAGAAAATGGGAGACAGTCTTTCTGAGGTCAAGTCATCAAGTGCTTTGAGTTTCAAGCCAAGTGAAATTTATCTTCTAGGAAAAAAAGAAGTCATGAATAGTCCTTGAGCAACAATTCTTACCATGCCAACAATACTTTAAGAACTGTACTCAAATGCTAGTGTCCTGAAAAGGTGTTTGGGAAAACAAATGTGTAGAAATTATAGAAGAGACCAAGCCTAAAATCCAAATCTATCTTGACTTGACTACTCATCTAACCCTGATATCATCCTCTTATCCTGTCTGAGGTTGGCCTGTCATCTATATAAGCATAAACTTTGCAAGAATGAGAGAAGAGATAGTGCACAGTGAAGTCGTGGACATACTACACTGCTTGGGAAGCAGAATGTAGATATTTGTGCTCACAATAAAATTTCCTTAGATGTCAATTGGCCTTGAGACATGCAGTGATTGTAGAACGTGATGAGTGTAACCCCAGCTTGATTCTGGTCTTCATTTTTTGACTTAGGCTGGCCTATCAACAAACTCTGTGCACATGTTTCATTTATCTGTGAACTGGAAAGAAATTCTGCCTTCAAAGATTGTGGATAGAACATATAGTTGGGTTGCTTAGAAGGAAAGTCTAACAGATGCCCAGTGAGTGATGATAAGAGTGGCAGTGATCACAAGGGGCAGCAGCAGCAGTAATGTACACTACAGTAACATAGTGGGCTCTACTTTCTTGTCTTGATGTGGAATATTAAGGGTTTACACTAGTATTCAGACAGACAAAAAAAATCAATAATTAAAGTGAATGATGCTTGATGACTGATTAAATTTACACATAAGGAAACATAAGTCAAAGTTGTTTTACAAGACATTGAGCAAGAAAGATGGTTGCACTGCAGATAGAATTGCTACAGAATTAAATACTAACTGTCCACCTATTAATCCTTACATGAATTAGAGGTCAACTGGTAGAATACCCATTTATTACAATTGGAAAGTATTATCTATTCTCTACTTCATAATTATTTTAATCCTAATACCCTTAGCTAGCGTTATAGAAAATAAACTGCTTAAATGATAAAGCTCTACTGGTGACAAGAACAATTATGAGAAACTGTTAATATCTGTCATCTATGTGTTCAGGTGAAGGTAACAGTAGATACAGTTATTTCCTGATGAAAAGTGTAAGGTTAGAGGTCAATGTGAGGATGGCCTGAGATCCAACCCACTGAGATTCAGCTGCATAAAAGAAGTTATTGACATGAGCAATGAGGAGAGATTCATGAAGTGAGAGAAACAAAAATACAGTCAGAAGTAAAAGGATTCCTCTGTATAGTGCTGCAATTTCTCTACTCTCTACTGCTCAGTCTCACAGGGTGTTATTCTGGGCAGACTGGGCACATTTAGACCTCCATAAACAAGATAATATTCTGCATGCTCTGTATCATCATGTTTTCATACCACGCCTATTAGCTTGAAGGGAGCGCAGCCAAAAACTTAGAAGTAAACATCAGTAAGAATAGAGAGCCCCAGATATTTGCAAGTCCTAGTTGAATGAGAAAAAAAGGGAATTCCTGATGCTCACAAAAAAATGTAAAATTTATTTTTTGTTTTTATTTCTTTATTTTCCATCCTCCAAGTGATTGTATGGCGAAGTAGAACAGGAAACAGTGCAAGGAGCAATCAAAAGAAAGAGAGAGTGAAAGAAAGAAAAAGAAAGAAAGAAAGAAAGAAAGAAAGAAAGAAAGAAAGAAAGAAAGAAAGAAAGAAAGAAAGAAAGAAAGGCAAAACAAGGGGCAGGGAGAGAAGGAGGGAGGGAGGGAGGAAGGGAGGAATCTCCATTTTAAATTGGAAGATGGTCTGCTCCTTTAAAAAGTAGAATAGTATTTTCTTACCTGTTCTGCTTTTATTGTCCACTCTCGTCTCCCACTACTGATACAGGAACACAGAAAGAAATAAGGAAGAATAAGAAACTAAGAAAATTTGCAGGAGAATGATCTAGCAATAGCAAAATCAGACAGAAGCCTTCACATAATTTTCAGGTCTCCTTTCTGCTCTTCATGCCAACAAACTCACAGTGCAAAAGTGCCTTTTGGCTTCTCAGCACAAAATAATTTTCCACCACACCACTGAAACAGTGAGAAAGGTAAAAGAGATATAGAAAAAGAGGATAATGGAAGGGGTATATGGTGACAAGAAGAGAATAATGTGGGAGCTATCAAACAAACAATTTTGAAATCGCTAAAAAATATAAAAGAAAGCCAGAGAAGATTTTGGAAGGTGTGACTTGGAAGGTAACAGAGGGGAAAGGATTTTTAAACCAGGCAAATTTACCAAAGGAAAGAGAAGCAATATTCACACATCCTACAAATCAAAGGCTGTCAGTAGAGTGAACCATGACAGGGTGGAATCTGGGCCCAGTGGAAGTCAGGAGAATCTCAGACTTGTCCCTTGTTGTTTCTATGAATTATAGTGTGGTTCCTGTCCAGGGAGGATGAGAGCATACAGAGTCATGACACAGACCCTGGAGAAGATTTCTGGAATTCTTTTAATTTTATTCAGGCTTTAGTGTATTTTATATAGCAAGGGGTTATAGGGTGTGGTAAAGACTGATAAGGGGTGAGGGTCCATTGGTTTAGCCTGGGGCCTTGCCTAATAAGGAAATCCTGTGAGCAGGGTCTTACCTGGCATGAGCAGGCTGGGGTCGGGGGAGAGACCAGGGATGAGAGACAAAGAAGCATGGGGGCATTAAGAAGTTCACTGGCGCAGACCAATGTAAATGAGTCCTAGCATTGTATGTTATATATTGTGAAATAGAAAATGCTCAATGTAAAATAAGGTGAAAGGGGACAATATTGAGACTGTAACAAAAAAGTAAGGAAACAAATTTTATGTATATGGGAGGGTGGTAGGGTGGGTAGGGCTATGGGAAAAAATGAGAATTAAGTTGTATCTTATACTGGTACAAATCCCCATTAGGGAGTGCAATCATGATGTGTATATTTAATGTACCAATAAAGATTATTAAAAAAAAAGAAGTTCACTGGCAAGGCTCACCACATGGGCACTGAGTGTGCTCAAGCCCCTAAGGGTCTCCGAGTCTGTAGGGAGCCATAGTCTCAAACTTCAGGCTCAGGAGACAGGCATAGGATGTACTTGCCCTAGCCAGACTTGAACCTTTCCATTAGTCCCTTCCTCCCAGGACAAACCCCGTGACAGCTCGCCACATGGTTAACAGATGCAGTCATGGGTCACACAGCAGAGCTCTTTCTACATGTTCTGAAGAATGATATTCATGTATGTAGTTGGCCTAGATCTCTTTGCATGAAGAAATCCTTTGGTCTTGCCTTCAGTAAAAGAGATAAAACATGACTTCACCTCTTGAACAGTGAGTGACTGGCAAACTGATGAGTTCTCTCTGAGCCCATCTTTATTTACTGCAAGAGAAATATTAAGAAGTAGCCAAATAGAATATTCCTTGAGCCCAGACCACCTCAGGTAAATCTTGTGTCTTGCAGAAATCCATTTGGCAAATCAAAGGACTACAAGTCTGCAGTATTTCAGAAGTTGAAAACTTAAAGTCTTTTACAAAAGTTGCTGACAAGAGAACTGTACTTTGGTTTATTTTTTATTTTTATTTTTAAATAGAAATTTTTTTTCTTTATTAATTTTCCTTGTGGACTAACAGGTGAATAGTTGTTTTAGCAATTTTATAAAGTGTGTTTTATTTATTTTCTCAATCAAATGAAAAAGTCCCATAGGAGTCATTGTAGTCTTGTGGTTAAATATGTTTTCACTCATATGCTTCTTTAAAAGGTCTCTTATTTCCAAATACACACTAATGGCTTCATATGATTTAATACAGTTCATCATGTCATTATATATTTAGGGCAAGCCCTGCATTTAAAAATAGGTCTTTAAAAATTCTGTGCAAAATGCCAAGATCCACAATAGCATTTTTTTAAAATTTCTTGTTTAGAGTATTATATGCATTCTACCCCATGGGGAAGACCAGCTATTAGCTTTTTGCTCTGTGAAAACTCAAGTAATACTGATTCAGATACTTTCTCTTGATGGCTTCCTTTTAAAAGCAGACTTATCCCTAACTAGACAGATCACAACAGATATTTTCGATTTTAAAAGACAATGGAGCAGCATAGGAATACACATTTGACTCTCTGTACTAAAATAACTCTCAAGTGATTACTGGAGAAAATCTGAAGTCCAACACTTCATGGTCCCCAGATAGAAGGGGTTGCCAGTGCTTCCATTTAAAGTCTACTAGCTTTCCTATAAGAAAGTAATTTTATTTTACTCTCTTTATTTTAAAGTGAAATGAGAAACAACACTGGTTTGTTTTGTCTTAAAGAATGCTTTTATCTCTCACTGAATTGTATTCTTTCTTTTTCTTGCCTCTGTAGGGAGAACTTCTTGGTAAAATATTTATCGATTGTCTACATTTTTTTTTCCATCTATCCCTTTGAGAAGTAAAATTTCAAGCAAATACCAAAAAATTATTATGAATTCATAGAAATGAAACAGAAAACTCAAAAAAGATGCATGTTGATCGTGAATTCTACCTGATCAGGAATTCTCATGGGAGGGACATTCCTGGAGCAGTAGCTGCTTAACCAGTCTTTATGCTTAGATTTATGACACTCTTCCTTGGAGAATGTGTCATATACTATTATTTGCTAAATCTAGGGCATTATCATTGGATTTTTAAAGTTATAGAACTGATGGCAAAAATCAAGAAAATATAGAGATCATAATGATCAGCCTGATGTGTGGTGAACAGACAATAGGTGACCAAGAAAACTCTGGAGAGGACACCTGCAGGGAGGCTGACGGGGATCTCTCATGACAGTGGTGGTGTGAGGCCGCTGCTGCCCACTTCTCCAGCTTGCAGAGGTAGGGAGAAGTGAAGGGAAGCTATAACCCTCCAGATACTTCCTTGAGTCTCCAAAGATTCTCCAACATGCCTTCAAACACCTATTTTGAATAATTACATCGAGGGGCTGTGAATAAGTATGAGTTATTGAAAACTATAAATGCTTAATTTTCCATTTTCCTCATTCTTTTGTTCCAGACAATCCCAGATTCCATTCCCAATTTTTTCTCTCTATGTGCAAAAACTAAGGCTTTGTACGCTCTGTTGCCATGGAAACAGGAGAGAGAGTAACAGTTTATGTATTTCAAAAGCTGTCAGCCTATATGCCGTGGATTTTGATAACTAAACCTACACACGAACTATCTTTCCTCTACTCTCAACATCCAATACCATAACATTTATTTTTTGTATGTATGTGTGTTTCTTGGGAAAATTAAGGATCTATTTATTAGGTGTTGCTGCAATTCATTTTACAATTAATTTAATGTCCAGAGGATAGAGAGAGGCCTCAGTGACACAGTTAGAGAAATATAAAACTCTTCTTAATAAATGCTTACTAAACTGGAATGAAGGCAGAGTTAGCAGACATCACAACTCAATCTACTGCCAAAATAAAAAAGATTGAAACTCTATTAATTTAAAAACAGATCTGAACATTGCCTGACTTATATTTCATAGAAATGTAATGTCTGCTATACCCTCTTCAGCTCTCTAATAAAAGAGCTATTTTGAAATTACAAAATACACTGTGTTCTCCCCCAGAGAACCAAATTCAATAGCTTATCGATTTTTCCTGGCATCTTTAGTCTGGTGTGAAGGGGCTCCTGGGCTCCTGGACCTGAAAGGAGGGAGTTTGTTTGTAATTGATTCACACTCTGTATAGCAAAGCTACCTCCCCTCACCCCCAACTCAAAGTGTTTATGATAGTCCTGCCCATTACGTCCTTGCCTCTATACCATTCACTGTTGCTTTCTAGTACTTTCTAACATTTTCAAGAAAATTGCTGCCCTTGTCAGGTTATTTTGATTAAGTTTGGATGACATAGTTAAGTGGACCAGGAAAAATACATCAGAACGTCGACCTTCGAGTCTAGAGTGCACTCCAGTAGCTAAAGGGACTTTTGGACTCTTACCTGGAAGACCCACTTTTCTGGTCTTTATACATAGATGATTCACTTTAGCCTGAAAATCAGACTCTTGTCCTCTTAAAAGTATCTGTTTTTTACTCCATTAACACATACTAGCAATAATTGACCTGTGTGCAAATGAAGTGCAGAAGCAAGATAAATGAAAAAAATAACGAAGAGTTGGCACTGTTCATTGTTTTCTTTTTGCTGAAAAATTAATGTTATTGATCCTACTGGTCACCAGAGTTTTCTATTTGTATGAGCTAGTCTCCTCATTTTCTGTCAGCGATGTCGAACCTTTCAGAGACCAAGTGCCCAAACTCTAATGCAAACTCACTTGACTACCGCAATGTCCCAGTACTATGGTTAAACCTGAATTTGGAAGTTTTAGTTTAGAAAAAGCAGCTGTTATCTAGGATTCACCTGCTGGGGCTACTTCTCTCCAGAGCTAACAAAGGCGGCTCTGAGAGTCCATTGTGACACGTGTTGTAGCTTTACCACTACTTTTCCTTTTAGTCCTTTATCCAGCACATGAGAATGGTTACAGAGGGTTAGACTACCTCAAATCAATTATTTTGTTATTTCTTATGAATATGGGAATAAAGCCCGTCCAATTTTAAAGAACGAAGGGCATTTAATTATATTACAAACACCAGTTCCTGGGAAATGGTAGATTTAAAACATCTGTTGTTGAAAAATGTAAATCAAACCCAAAGATATTAATGCATTGTTCTCATCAATTCATTTGACAGCGTCTATGACCATGTAGAGATGAACTGGAAAAACATAGTGTGACCTACTGAGGCTTAAGGCTGTAAATTCTACAAAGCCTCATTAATCTGGAAGGAGTTTCTCAAAGTGTCACTGGATTTTGTTCTCAGTGGTTCTGTCCTCTTTATAAATTTTGCTTGTTGCTTGAGTGATAATATCGAATGAATGGTTGTCTAATTTCAGATGGTAGGTGCTCTAAGGAGTAGACATACACTAAGTAATAAAATCAGGTTCTAAAAAGATATTAACATCTGGGGACAGTGGCTAAAACCAACGAAATTAAGTTTAGCAGAAATACAAGTGCTCACAGGTGAGAAGAATATTAGAAGTAGTTGCGGAAAAACAGCTTGGGAAAGATGTGAATATTATTTTTATAGATTTTTATAGCAATAGCATTGATATGAATCTGCCATGCATCCTGTATGATAAAAAAGCAAACACGGCCTCAGGCTGTATTCATATACTATAATTATGGGATTCTGAAAAACAAAACTGGTGGTTGGGCTACAACCTAGCTGCTCAGAGAGTCTCTAATAGACTCGCTTCTTATCTTACAAATCACCTGCACTTTTTGATACAGAAACTCCTGGGGAAGAAACACAGGAAACTAGTTTATTCTGGGAAAGGTGAGCAAAATACTGCTGAAATGAAATCTTTCCCTAGTGAATACTTTTTTTAAAATACAGAAGTTTATCCTGGAAACAGGAGACCAAGGGAAAGAATGACTTTTGTCATTATTTCTAAAAGATAAAAATTAGAAATGATGCTTTGAAGTTTGAGAGGTCACCTTTTCATGTAATACGGACAATCTGGGAAGTCTCAAGATAAAATGTTCTGACTCTTTAGGCAGTAAATTTCATTTTTTTAAATTTAATTAGTTAATTTATTTATTTATTTTGAGATAGGGTCTTGCTTTTTATAGTTCACACTGGCCCTGAGCTCAGCAATTCTTTTGCCTCTGCCTCCCAAATGTTGGGATTACAGGCGTGAACCACCGTGCCTGGCACTATGGTATGTGGTTCTGATTGCTAGTGTGCGTGAGTCCTCACACCCGTCATTGTTGTATGTGGTTACTGGGGATTGAATCTAGGCCCTTGTGCTTGCAAGGCAGGCACAGGAACCACTGAGCTAAATCCCCAGCTCAAGTTTCTATATTTTGTACAACTAAGTATCAGATGGATAATTAGGTTTGGGTAATTAGGTTGGCTACCCTTTTAAGTCTCTTCTAAATCTAAATTTACCAAAGTGGTTCTTCAAGTTTCTAAGAAACACACAATACTATTCTCCTTAGCAACAGATAAACTATGTAAAAAGTGATACATTAAAATACGTAATTCACTATGCATCTGAACAATTTAAAATATCTCGAGCTTCAAGTTTATCTACCTAGTGTATATAACAAGAAATTTTACTAAACTCTTGTCACTGCTAAAAACAATAGGGGGTCTAAGTATTTATCCAAAAATGGAGTCTTTGGGCCTATATGCTCTGATCAAAGTCTGCTCCAGCAGAATTACCCTAGGTACCTCCTGCAATAAAATTTTATTTAAAAAGATGTTTTCATTCTGAGAGATCAGACTCATTTCCCAGGCAGTACCAGTAATTTGGTCAGCACACCCGAAGTACAATCATGATTGTAAAGACCTGCTCATCAGACCTTCTTGGATCATTCATTTTCCTCCCTCAGACAAACCTCCTGTGACAGTGTCTACAGAAACAAGGATGTATGTCTGGAATACATCCAGAGTGTATAAATGTGTGGATGAATGAAAGGGCAAACATTAGAAGAATCTAGCTTTTTTTTTTTTTTACATTTTTTTTAATCTTTATTGGTACATTAAATATACACATCATGATTGCACTCCATAATGGGGATTTGTACCAGTATAATTCACAACTTAATTCTCATTTTTTCCCATAGCCCCACCCACCCTACCACCCCCCCATATATATAAAATTTGTTTCCTTACTTTTTTGTTACCAAGGCACTAGGTTAAATGTATGATACGACAAAAAATATTTCTTTATGAAAAGGGAATGGAGTTATAGACTAGACATATGTGTACATATAACAAACTGCAATTGTTATTAAATTAATTCACATACTTGGAAAATGTAAAGGCTTTCTTATTTATAGTATAAGTTGACATTCTTTTTTATACATGAGATTCAACTTACAGTTCATTTGAAATTCAGATTTATTGCCCCCAACCTGGAAGTTCTGATCTAGTAGATCACAGGCTGGAGAAAGTACATTTTTAAAAAGATATTTAGATAGTTATGATGAAAATTTATAAGTAATATATTTTGAGAAAAAAATAACTTAGAATATAACCCAATAGTTCCCAGATTTCATTGTCTCAGAAACTTTTTGTTTTTAAAAATCACTGAAGAAGCCAAAGAACTTTCATTTTATACACTGTATCTAGCCTGCTTCACTGTGTAAGAAATAATACTGGGAAATAAGAAAAGAATATTTTCTCATTCATTGAAAATTATAATACACTAGTTTATTAGCATTGTCTGGTGGTACAGGATCTAAGGACTTCTGGAATTTTTGGTGACATCCTGTTGCTCCACCATTACAGTGACAGCAATTTTTCACAAAACTGCTTTTGCATCACTAGTGACAGGTCAACAGCATATAAAAGACAACATCCTAGAAATATAGGTGAATGTTTTTGACCTCACAGACCTGAAGGAGCCTTGCAAACCATAATAAGGACTCTATAGACCATCTGCTGTGAACTCTGATGTCTTCTGCCAACCTGGGGTTTACCAGTATGGGTGCCAAGCGAGAACACTGATGATGTCAGTGATTGAGACAGCAGAGAACATCATTATGGCACACATCACTTCCTGAGCTTTGCACATAACTCACTGAATATTAATCACAACTGTATGAATTATGGGCCTATTGTCTTCATTTTGTAAGTGAGAGATTTGAGGTAGAGAGAGCTTAAAATGCTTATCTGAGCTAACAATGTATCTGTGTGATAACTATCCTTCCAACCCTTTTGTAGAAGTATGGAAAGAATATTCTGGAAGGAGGCACCGCCCAAGGACTGAATCCCAATATATCTAAGGTAACACACCAGCAAAACTAGTACAAGGAAATTTACCAAGGTTACTTTTTTTTTCTGATTAAACAGCACTCTCTCAACCATACTGAGGTTTTAATTATGTTTTTTATAAACATCCATTTCTACAATTTGACCATTTTCATTTTATCTCCATTTAGCTAAGTAATCTCAGCTTCAGACTGAGTTGTCTGCTTCATGGATCATCTTTTACAAGGAGTTTTAATGACAGCTGCTGCAAAGCATTCAGACAGGTCAAAAAAACAGTCATGCATGAATCTGTTCAATATAAATTGGAGATGAAATATACCCAGTAAATACTAAAAAAACATAAAGTACCATATCAGACACTCTAAGCGAAATCTAGAAAGTAAACTATTCATGTGCATCTGTTACCATAATCAGAGGGGCTTGGCCAATTCGTAACTGCTCATATTCTTTTCAAATATTTAACACTCATTCAGTAGCTAAAACTGTTTGATTCCCCATGTGTTTGGTTGTTTACATCAGAGAACTTGAGATTCAGATTTAACTAACATTTATTCCATATCTGTGTTATGATTCTCCTAATTTTATCCTGTTGTTTCCTGTTTCCATCTCCCAAGTCCGGAGATTCGTGCTGTGTTTATATTGGTACATCTTGCTTTATATGTTTCTTTCATCAACTTTCAAAGACAGAAGAAAGGCTCAGGAAAGTAGAGACTGCTTCACAGTCATGCAGATCTTAAACTGTATTTTAGCCTGAGTTTGAACCTAAGCCCACTGATGCTAAATCTAGTTAACTGTGAAAACAGAAAACATAGTAACCATTTTTTCAAGTGTTTAGCACTCTCACTATTAACTGTGCCCTACTGTGTGTTAACTCTACAGTTTAGTGAAGACAGCCTGGTAGCATTTACTCAGGAAGCTGCCTTCATTCATTCTGTGGACACTACATCTTGAAATAACAAAGTACTCATCAGTCAATTGCAGCGCTAGAGATGTATTTTCCTTCCAAATAGTAAGGAACTAACTTAGAATATGTGTGAACAAGACAAAGAATGTGAAGCACATATTGCTCCTTTCTTCAGTGAACTCAGCATTTTTTTCTTTCACTGAGTCCTGTGGTTGCTTCAGTATATTTCGCAGCACACTACTCCAAGGAACCACTCCAATTGATCACAATTAACAGTTCCAGATGAAAGCAATTTTCTTCTCTTGTTTAAAAGTAAGTCTTCATCCATGTGAGCAACTCAGGTAATAGTTTTGCTCTTTGAGAGATTTGCATATATGAATATCACCTTTATGGCCTATTTACGTTTGAGAGTTCACAGATATTTGTTATCATAGAATAAATAGTCCACAGATATTTAACAAGTAACTCAATCCATACTCCCATGGACTAGGTAAAGTTCTTGTTACTAAAAAGTATCTATTTCCTATTATCAGAGCCTAAAAATAAACACTTGTTATTTGTGTTTCTTCTGTGTCCTTCAGTAAGTCCAAGGAAGGCGAGAGTTAGACCTCTACACCCACTGGGATCCAAAGGAAATGACTCATGCACATCAGGGCTCTGTGATACTTGTGGAAATAGCCACTCTCTCTCTCAGTCGTGAGCCCTTCCCCACACACCCACATGAGGGGCGTCAGAATGGAGTCTGGATGGGCTTCCCAGAAGAAATCCCCAAACAATACTAACTGGACTCTTAATCAACTGCCTCATTCCCTTGGGCTTTTCACAAAAGTTAAGCAAGGTCTGAAGATAAACCCCTAATAAAAATTAAGAGGATTATTCATTACACTACAATAGGAGAATCCACATTGCCTGGTGCGCAGCAGGGAGCTATGTAATCCAACAGCTGTGTGCTAGCACTGAAGCTCTCCCTCGGGTGATTTCAAGCCCCAATCAGAGCAGTGATAAGGGAACTACATTGGAAGTGAGGGGCTGATGATGGCTCAGGTAAGTTGGTCAAAACCAGAAATTCACATTTCAAAGGGTTGTCTACATTAAAAGAAGCACCAAAAAAGCAAAGAGAAAGAGAACAAGAGAGAGCAGTCCCACACCACCAACTCTATCACAGGTGCTGCCCTTATTATTCTGTTCCAGCCCCTGTGATTACGAGGGAGTGAAAGCATCCACTAATCAGAGCAGTGTGGTATGCTATCCACAAGCTCATAACAGCCAATAAAACAGAAAGGTCCGTGTCCGCTCGGTTGAGTAATTTCTTCACCGAGGCCCTGAGCAGAGATGCCTTGTCATTTGTAACATCTGTCTTGGCATCCAGGAGCAAAGGAAGCTAGTTAGGGACCTGCACTGCCTCTTCCTCCCACATCTTATGACCAGTCTAAGGAACTTGTGGTTATTTATAAAGAAAACTGATTTGAGATCTTCAGAAAGTTGTCAGTTTGATGAGGGTCACACAGAGAGGTGTATTGAGGGCTGAGGAAACACTGCGCCCTCCTATTTGCCCAGAAAGATGGAGGAAGTGGCATCAGGTAGGGGTGGAGAAAATTTGAAGTTTCAAAGTGAAAAAAGGAAACGGGAAGGGAAAGGTGGATTTTCCTAACTTCCCAAAAAGGAAGACATCTTTATGTTTCATTAGTTTTCTGTCTCTCCACAATGGCTTGGGCAACAAGAGTAGCTACTTTTCCATATGATACTCATGAGGCTGAATAGTAACATCCATCTCCAGTGTTTGTCTTATAATTGTAATCTTAATCTTGCCTAATTATCCTAAAACCCATATCCTATACCAATACCTTTCACTTGAATGTGCATACAAATTACCAGGGATCCCGTTGGAGTATTTTGATTCTATAGTTGTAGGTGTCACCATTCAGTGCCAAAGTACTGAATAACAGAAGTCCCAAATGCAGTCACAACATATAGGCATGTCTTACCAGCAGTAGTTCTTATTCCTCATATGAATAGGAGAAATAAAACAAGGAAAGTGGACTTCACCCAGGCCTGAACAAGTGGCTCCTTTCTGATAAGTTTAAGGGTAAAACTCTACTGTGTGTGTGCCAAAATCTGACACTGATGCAAGGAACAGGATATTCAGCAATCAGGAAAACTGGGAAAAAGGAATATGGCAGCAGCATGAGGCAAGTCAAAGCCATTAGTTATTCTACCTATAAGTTAAAGTCCCAGAGATTTTTCATTATACCTTCTCCTGGCTGTGAACCCTGTCATGATTAACAACAGTCACCTGGTGATTTCTGTGGTGTGTGAGAATCATGTGAAACATGAAGAAGATGTAGAAGATGACTTCAACAAGCCCAGTGTGAGGGCACAAAGTAGAGCATCTAATAAATAGTTTTGTTGGATATATTTCTACTATTTTACAACAACATTTCCATAGGACAGTTGTTGTTATAGCAGTTTCCAGAAGACCAGGCACACAAATTTAATCACATTTCCACCAAATGATCCTCACTCAGAAGTGGTTTTCAACTTTCCCACTGACCTTTCTATATTCAAAATACTCTGTGTTAAGCAGGGAAGAGTTCTGCCTCACAGCTTCTCTGAGAGGCTCATCAGTATTCCTCTTTCCATTGTACAGATAGGAGGACTGGGCAGAGAGATATTAAGTGACTGCCCAAAGCAAGAGCTGGAATCAGAAACTGTACTTGGGCCCTGTGCTGCCGTCCTTAACCAACTGAGACGTCTTGGCTCTGCTACCCCAGCTTTTTGCACAGACAAGGCCTGCCAACCATGTTCACAGCCAGCACTAGATGAGTTATTACGAGCTTCTATGTAGGGAAAAGAAAAGATAAGCCAGATTCAAGTCCTATATAACTCTAGGGGAACTCTCAATCGCCAGATGTCAGCCTGGAACCTCTTCTGAATGTTCCAGCTCTCACACACAGATGGGAAGAGTTGGGCTTGGAGGATACATTCTGGGCAGATCTGAAGCCCAGAACTCAGGAGTGGGGCCTGGCTCTATGGAGCTTGCAAACAGACCTTTGGAATATGTTATTTAACCTTTCTAAATCTTCATTCTGTTTCCAGAAGCATTCCGTTTTGCTCATTTGTCAGTGAATCAGAGTTTTGTTCTGGAAGGAGTTTAGGCTTTGTTATCTTGGTTGTTTTCCTCAATGCTGAGACAAAACACCTGACCCTCACAAGTTAAGGGAGGAAATGTTTAGTTAGCTCACAGTTTGTAGAGATTTCAACCCATAAATGGCTGATGGCAAGGTAGAATTGTATAATAAACAGGCATGACAGAAGATCAACAGTTCATGTCGAGCTGAAGATAGCAGAACAAGCAAGGGACAGTCATAGCTGTTTCTACTCCTTATGTTTTATCCCAGTGACTTACAGATGAAAGGGGTAGCACTCACACCTTTAACCTTGGTGTCCTTGATCTTAGCACTGCAACATGAGTCAGTCCCAGTGACACACACTCTAGATCCAGCTACCTCTGAAAACGCCCCACTTGTGATGGCATGAGTCTGAGAGGAGGCATCTAGACACAACCTGTGACATTATCTATGAATAAGAGACAATGTTACCTCTAGATAGATTTTAATAGATAATGCAGATCTAGGTTTATATCTCGTGCCCACTTCTCATTAATTTTATAACATTGATCAAGTTATTAGATCTTGTTGGAGCTCCTTGTACTCATGCTTGAAGACATAAGGATTCCAGAACAATTTTTCACCATGATATAGAGTGAGAATTAAATATGACTAAATAATTCAAATGTTGATGGTATATAATATTTTGATACCAAATGAATGCCCTGTTGCTCTCATTTCTTGTTGATAGTCATGAGAAAAATATCTTTAAAATATTTGATAAAGAGAATAATGCCAACATATTAATCCTGTTTTAATAAATATTCACTTTAGGTCAAAATATATCAAAAGTTATTTCATATAGAAGCAAGGTAATTGAGATAAATTAACCAGAAAAAATAGAATACCCAAAAAGGGTTAGCTAATTGTCCTCAAATAAATGAACTGTTTTCACTCAATAAATTATACTTTCCTATTAATTTTCACCTCTGCTGAATGACAGTGAAATGTGTTCAGAATCAGGTAATACATAAAGAAAATATACCTAATGATAATGTTTAAAATTTTAAATATTTTTCCAGGACAGAATGCTCAGAGGCTAACAGAAAAATATATAAGAATCCCACTTTTGGCCAACAGAATCTATGAAACATAAACATTCTAAAGAAATGAAAAATGTAAGATATTTTCAATTAACTAAAAAGCTATTCATTAAAATATACACAGAGACATGCTCATATTGAGGTACTGCATCAAGCATTTATATCATGAGCTTGAAATTTGTGTAAACTAAATACTTGGTCCCCTATTTCCTCATATTTATATGGATGGTTGAACTAATTTATTTGTAAGATGAATGTTAAGTATGTAGTTGATTTCTCTCTGATTTAAATTGTGTCCAGAATTAACAAAATAAAAGGATACTTTCACATACTCTTTTTAATACGATGAGGTATGTACATTCTGTAAGTCTTCATTTACCTAAAATGACCAAATCTAGTCTTCAGTCTGTAAGTAGGATAATCAACTCAGTGTACATTTCGGAGGATCTCTGCCTGCTTCAATATGATCAATAAAATGTTTAAGTGAAAAATATGAAAATACTTTGGTTCACAAATGTTTCTGTTCAAGAACAATTCAGTTCATGAACAGGAGCATTTGGCAAAATTTTGTTCTGTCATGAACTCTGCTTTGAGTGAAGAACATGACTATGGCCATTTTCCTGGCATGAACATAAACACTCCCCTCCTCCCCAGAATCGTGGAACAAGTTAAGTTTGTGAAGAAAGGTACCATTGTATGTGTCACCAGGTAATCCAGAAAAGAGTTCCACAGCATGTTCAAGTATTCATTCATTGTGCTTACCCCATGGCAGGCAGTTGGAATTCCTTCTGGAGGGATCAAGTTAAGGCACGAGACCACGTTTAATCCTGTAAAAGTAACTCGCTGCCATTGAATTTCATATTTTTCTAAAAACAAATGAAATCCTTTAATTTTTTAAACTATAAGATAAAAGCTGCAAGGACAAATTGCTGACCTTGGTATTTGAATTTGTCGACAGTGGCAGGGGCTCTGAGGAGAGTTGGGATAAACGAGAGGATCAGTGGAATTCTACGGTAAAGAAATCCCTTGGGGCCGGGGAGTTAGCTCAGTGGTTCCGGCGCCTGTGTTGCAAGCACAAGGGCCTGGGTTCGATTCCCTGGTAACCACATACCATACTGGGCGTGGAGACTCACACCCAGCAGCAACCAGTACCATATACCACAGTGCCGGGCGTGGTGGCTCATGCCTATAATCCCAGCACTCGGGAGGCAGAGGCAGGAGGATTGCTGTGATGTGAGTTGGAGGCTGAGCTCGGGGCGAGCCTGAACTACAAACTGAGACCCTGTCTCCAAAAACCTGAAAAAAAAAAAAAAAAAAAAGAAATCCTTTGATACTTAATGAAGGGGTGGTGTAGCCCAGCAAATAGGTTAAACTACCTTTGCTAAGTTTGAATGGAGTAACTAGTTTTCTGCTGTGTAGAGACCTTTTTAATGAATAATCTCATTACTGCACCTGCTCCATCAAGGGTGAAATGGACAAGGATGAGGAGAAAGCATACCCATGAGTAAATTTTCATGGAAGTTTGACTTTGCAGACTGTTTTTCAAATACTTTGACTCAAAGGACTCGGGGAAGTAAAAAGAAAAGAACAAGTAGGTGTACAAAGTGTCATTTTGGTGAGAGAATGAGTCATACTGTAGGTTTCTTCCCTGCAAATGGTATTGTCACAGTGTCTGCTTGAGTTATTTGATCTAAGCTTTAAAAAGAAACATAGCAAGTCTTCTTTTCAGAAAGGAGACCCTAAGGAGTTTAACAGAAATTATGGTTTCTTTTCATCAACACTGCTACCAGCTTTACTGCCACCAGCACTAATTGCTGTAGCTCAGAATCTCTGTACTCTTTCTTCAATTTAAGGTTTCAAGATTAGTGAAAGCTAAACAGTAGAAATCCAACACTGACGCAGGCATTTTGCTGTCATTTTTAAAATGTATTACATAAGAGAATCCTTATCTGTAACTACAGGTTTGAACACACCGTAGGTCTTAAATTAGACTCCTCTTTGAAGCTGAGTAACAGAACAGGGGATAGGAACACCGATACAGCTGAAAGTCATACTAGGGTGAGAGTGCTGCGGTGCCTTTGTAGAAAAAGATGAACCATAAAGATGTTACACACTGTGGACCTGTGCCATTTGGGGAAAGAAATGTCCACTGTGGAGACTGATTTTTTGAGATTGATACCTAAGAATTATGTCCATGTGAAAGTCAGTTTGAATTTCCTTTGGGAAAAAATTAGTTTCTTTCCTAAGAGAAATTCTTTTAATCAAGTGTTGCTGAAGGTAGGATTTTAAGAAATCCTAAACAAAGAAACAATCCTTTATCTAAAATATGCAATACTGTAGTTTGCTTTTTTTCTTGCTTCTGGGTTAGCATATGCCTTTGTTTAAACAATTCTTATACTTACCATGTTCTATGCTCAGTCTCACTTTACTGGTTTCTTTCCCTCCTACCTGTAATTTGTTAAATCCTTATTATCTAATATAGAACATGGTTCTGAAAAGATGGGGCTGGAGGTGTAATTCGGTGGGGGAGCATAGACCTCAGCATCCTCTGGGTTTGGACTCCCAGCATTATCAAAATGAAAAAAAGAAAACATGCACACACACACACACACACACACACACAGAGAATATGAAAAAAGGGATGAAATCATCCATAATTCACCTGCCTAGCAAGCAAATATTATTTTAAGAAATTAATGCTTTTTGGAAGAAACACAAATCTAAAATTAAATGTCATTTTAGATCTTTAGACAGAAAACATAAAATCATACTTAGAACATTCTCAAAAATATATTTCTTATTTTAAATTTCCTCAAAAGCCAAATACTAAGTGAAAATGATCTCATTTAGCAGATGAAGAGAAAGTAAAGGAGCTTCATACAACTATTTTTTTTAATTATCTTTATTGGTACATTAAATATACACATCATGATTGCACTCCATAATGGGGATTTGTACCAGTATAAGACACAACTTAATTCTCATTTTTTCCCATAGCCCCACCCACCCTACCACCCCCCCATATATATAAAATTTGTTTCCTTACTTTTTT
>PVIR01020170.1:0-15798 GCA_004026965.1 Petromus typicus
TAATCCTAACTAGGGGACAGAAAGAGAAACTGAAGAGAACAGAAATGAAATAACTTGAAAGTAGAGCTGAACTAGTTATTTTTTGAAAACTCCAAGTTTACATTTTTTTAAATTTATTGAAACAGATTTGTGTACTCTCAAGCTGAGTAGTGTAGTCTACTCTGGAATTCAGGAAGAAATACTAATGGAGGACAAGGCAAGATATGATGAGAGATAATGATAGACAGGTGCAGGCCATGCACCACACTACAGCCTCTTAATTCTGTCTGGGGGCAATTGAGGCTGGTTTGTACTGTCTTAAGCAGAAAAGCAGCTTGATGACTCTAATTTAAACTGCATTAAATCTTTGCTGGAACAAAGATCAGTTCATTGGACTGAGTGATGGGTGTTGCCTTAGTTTGTTTGTACTGTTATAATAGAACATCTGGGGCTGGGTGATGTATAAAGAAGAGAAATTTATCTCTTACAGCTCTGGAAACTGGAAAGTCCAAGATCTAGGTGCCAGACCTGGTGTCTTGTGAGGGTCTTCTTGTTGCTGCCTCACCTAGAGCCAAAGTAAAAGGGAAAAGGGAAGATGATGTTGTCCTCACACTGAAAAAGAAGAGAGAACAGTGTACTAAACTCTATAATCCCTTTTCACAGTGCCATTAACCCACTCGTGAGAGTAGAGCCCAAGGTCCTAAACACTGCCCCCAGTAGGCCCTCCCTGTCAACATGGTTCCAGCACACTAGTTTGAAGGACACACTCAGATGTTAGCAGCAGAAGTGCCCCGCAAATGCGATCTCCCGTGTGCTACCAGCACTCACACATCTGTGAACACCTGTGATTTTAGAGACAGCATGTTGGCAGTACCTAGTGGGCCAGAGGGTGGCTCAGTGGCCTCTGTCCCACAAGTGATTGCAAATGTGACTTGGAGGCTTAAAGAAAAGCCAAAGTTTATTGAACAAATGTAGGAGTTATAAGCTCAGCAGGTCTAAAGCACTCACTGTGAACCAGACACCATTCCAGACATGTGCATGTTTTTCTCACTTAATTCTCAGAGCACATTTACAAGGATATTGTTATTTAAAGAAAAAAATGTAAGCTTTCTAGATGAGAAAATTTGAGGCTTTCGGAGGTTAATTAGCCTCATCAGTGGGACTCAGAAGGGCCCACACTGACTTCTTGCTGCTTTCCCAGTGATGCATAACCCTGTGTGTACAAAGGGCAGAGCTGTGGTCCAAGAGCTATGTACAAAGCAGCCCTCCCTGGCATTAGCCCACACAGGGGCCAGAGGCTGCCTGCTGGGGAGGGGCACATGCAGAGAGCAAGCGCCATGTCTGTTCCATGTGCTTATTCATTGTCTGTCCTTCAGCCACAGAAAGCTACAGGTCCCATCCCCCTTCTACTCGCAGCACCCTGGTGGCCACACTCTTGCTGTCTTTGATACTAGTTGCTCTCTTTGTAGGTCCAGACACTAGGGGCAATGAGCCACTGGACTAAGCTAACATCTGAGACCCGGAAATACAGAGGAAGCCAAAAGAACAGAGGCAGTTCAGAGCAAGGGCAGATGGGAGGGAGGTGTGTGAAGCCCACTGACATAAACAGCCCTGATGGGCCAACAAGTGACAGCTGTGTGGGAGAACACTGCAGGCTCACAGGGAAGAGGGAGGGTTGGTGCCACCAACAAGGCAGTGTCAAGGACAGGGTGACTGGCCACAGCAAGACTTCCTAGGATGCCCAATGACCTTCATCAAGCCTGGCGCCAACATTCCTCTCACCTTAGGCCCGGCCCAGAGAAAGTCCCAGAGCAGGAACAGTATCGGGGACCTAGAAAAGTTGAACTCAGAAGCAGAAAATGTTGATACCCCCAGAGTAGTGCTCAAAAAGGTTCATGCTCTGAGCCTGTCTGATAGAAAGAGACTGCATCCCAGGACAACAAGGAGGGTGGGCTGGGCCAGGGTCACCCAGACAACCTCCCCTGGCTCTAGAGGCTGGAGCTCAGCCAGAACCTTGCAGACTGGAGTTGGGTGTGTCAGAGGTGGAGGTCTTGGAATCCTCGTATCCCTACCCAGGATTTCAGCCCCCAGCCTTCAATGACAATGTGTTCACAAAGATATACTGAATAAATAAATGAGGTGAAAGAACTGAGAAGGCTCTAAGAGTGAGAAACTCAACAAACATAAGGAAAGTGAGAAAATTTTTGAGTAGCTACTCTGTGACACATTATATCCACACATCGGCTGAGGACAGGACAGGGACTTTCTAAACCCAAACTGACAGGGTTGTTCCTCTGCTTAAGTTCCCCAGTGATATCCTACCAAAATCACAGGACACTCAATACCTTCAGGAAGCTTGCAAGGCTTCTTGAGCCCTGGCCTTCCCCTCCCTTTCCCACCTCACCTCTTGCCAGCCCGACCCCAACCTTCCCACTCCATGCTCACCTGCCCTTCACTCTGCATCTAGTCTACAGCTGAGATTTTCCTTCACATGCCATCCCGCCATTTGCTTTCATCACTTTACGTTTCACTGACACCTGGATATATTCCTACTTGACACTGCATGTGCATGATCTCATCTAAGCCTCTCAGCAAATCTGTGAGAAGAGGATAATTATATTCACTTTGCAGTAAAAGAAGCTAAGGTTGAGAGGTTAAGTGACTTGTCCAAAGCGACACCATGCCAAGATAAGGAATCCCACCAGTGAGTTCCAAAGGTGACCAGCAAGCACAGGACGGCAGGGCTGATCACTATCTTTTCAGTTTAGTAGCTCAGAAACGATGAGCAGTAGGAGGAAAAGGAGGCCAAAGAAGAGCAGGAGGATGATGAGAGTGGCTCGTGACAGCCCGCTCATTCTGATTTGCTCAGAACTTCCCACTTTTATCGCTGAAAGTCCTGCCTCCTAGAAACCTACCAGCCCTTGTTTTAAAATGGACATTTGGGGGGCCAGGGATTTATCTCAGCGATTCCGGTGCCTGTCTTGCAAGCATAAGGGCTCAGGTTCAATCCCCTGGTAACCACATACCATACTGGGTGTGGAGACTCACACCCAGCAGCAATCAGTACCACATACCACAGTGCTGGGTGTGGTGGCTCATGCCTATAATCCCAGCACTCGGGAGGCAGAGGCAGGAGGACTGCTGTGATGTGAGTTTGAGGCTGAGCTCAGGGCCAGCCTGAACCACAAAGCGAGACCCTGTCTCAAAAATAAATAAAAATTTTTAAAAAATAAAAATAAAATGGAGATGTGTGAATCCGCAGAGTATCTCCATCCTCAGTCCCAGAAAATGAGCCTAGTTAGTCACCCTAACTCAGGACAGTTTCTTTGTCCATACAATGAGATAGCCAAGTACAGAATGAGCCCCTGGGGATTTATTCAGATACAGCATTAAAGCTGCAGTTCAAATAATCAAGCAGGCACATCAGATCCCTAAACATGTAAATGAGAAAAAGGAGCCCAACCATGGACAACAGTGGGCCAGAATCAAGCTGGGCAAGAGGACCAGAGGGGTCAGAAGGGAAACTTGAATCCAAGTCTCTTGCTCTCTTATTTGAAGTTATATTGGTAATTTCTAGTACAATAGCACAATACCTGGGATTTAGCAAATGCTCAATGTAGAATGAGTGAATGAATGAATGAATGAGACTGCACTATTAAATGTCAACCATTATGCAGCTACAGCAGAGCCTCCCACCAAGTGCTGAAGAGGAATTAAATTAGCCCAAGGGACAAGCGGGATCCCTGGGGATGTAAGGGGTCTGGATGGAAAATCCCACTGGAGACAACTTTGTTCTGGAGAGATCAACTGGTGGGAATTGTGCTAAAGGGCTCAGTGCCCTGGGATTCTGGCAGAGGAACAGCCCTTTCAGATCCAGCGGTTTCCCTTTCTCGAGGTAGACCCAGCCTTTGGCAAACATGGCCAAGAAAGCAAGGCTTTCACAGAGCCTCCTCTGAAATGCTTCATTATAAGGAACTTTTCATCAGTGGGCAAAATTAAAGGCTGGTCAAGAAGGATTTCCATTGGGCAATCACTTCTAATTTGTAAAGAACTTTTCAAGGTACTAATTATTCCAGTGGCTCCAGGTCTCTGGCTTAGGCCTGGAAAGCAGCACCACCACCACCTTGTGGCTCTTTTGAGAACACACAGGGCTGTCAGTCCTAAACTGGGCGTGTACAACCCACAATTTCTGAGAATTCACAACTTTGGTATCTTAATAAGGTTATCTGCTCTGTTGTTTAACAGTCCTATCCACTGCTTAACCTTTACAAAGCTCAAAAACCTAAAATCAATCCCCAAATTCATCTTGGATGCAGTGACATGTAACCTTTGTTTTCAGAAGCCTCCGAGTTTACCAGAAAAAAATGCATATTGGCCAAGCTAGTGGGTGCGCAATGCACAAGTGCAGATGAGAGAAAAACTAAACTTCACAAGTCTTCCATCTTCTACCCCTGAGGGAAACCTACTTTGCTCATAAGAGGAAATTTGATTTTTTTTTTAACCTAAATATTTGGTCATTCACTTAACAAATGTTTGTTGAGTGTTTCTTATGTCTCAATCCCTGGCCATGTACTGGGTGTGTAAGAACAAAGAAAAGAAATTTTACAGCTATCTGACATGGTGCTGATAGGCCAGTCCAGAAAGTGGCATGAGTAAAATAACTGCTGAAATGCTAATGCCCTGTGGAAAGTTCCAGGAATTAGGACCAGGTGTGATGGGTGATGGAGTATGGTGTAGTCAGAGTGGTCAAATAAGACTCTTCCTGTGATGTGTTCAGATGAAACTACATCTGCTCTCCCTTCTGGGAAATTCAGAAAATATTAACTTTTCCAGGTTCCTGATGGGAGCTGATTTCTGTGTACAACAGGGTTTGAATGGAACCCTCTCCCGATGGTAGGGCTTTATCTGGTTCCTTTTTATTCCTGGCCCATTCAAAACACACATGTACATGCACACACATCTGTATTCACACACGCATACAACTGATTTCTTATTTCTTTGTGCTGAAGAGGAATTAAATTACATGCAGATGAAAACTGCAGTCAGATGCTCAGGTAGGGAAGAGCTGAAAGGCTCTTTAAAAGAAAACCTTATCTCTAAGGTTCAGACAAGCTGGGTCTGCAGAAAAGCAACAGAGCCTGCCCCGGGGCAGCGAGTCTCCAGCCTGTGGAAGGGAAGATGAGGTTACAGCTCAGCACAGCTGGGCGACTTCATAGGTACAGAAATTCAGATTTCAAGGAAGGCCTTGAGCCCCCTCCTCCTGATGTCTGAAGGAGGATGACAGGATGCACGTGAGTCCTGAATCAGACAGACATGAACCCTAACCCCAGTCACAGCATGATTTTCCAAATTCACCTCTCTGACCCATTTCGTCATCTGTAAAATGAAATTAAGACTCTCTGTGCTACAGGGAGCCTAAAGTCCTTTCTGGCTCCCCTGATCAGGATCTGGCCCCTAAAAACTCTAAACCATTGGCCCTATATAAGAGAACCCAGTGTGACTGGCTAACTCTTTCTGAAAAATAACTCAAAATTCAGAATTTTAAACTTGTATTAATGTTGCATAAAGTAAATGTCTTCAGCTGGATATGGCAGCATATGTGTCTGTAATCATAGCACTTGAGAGACTGAAGCAGAATTGAAAGTTCAAAATCATTTTTTCCAGAGAATGATGAAATCTCAGTGTGGTTTTAATTTGCACTTCTCCAGTGTCCAGAGATGTTATGTATCTACTAGCCCTTTGGATTTCTTTTATTAAATGTCTATCATTTCACTAGATTCATTTATAAGAAAGTGGATGCATATTGAGATCATAATATTAAGTGAAGTAAATTATATATACAAGCTTACATATCACATAGTCTCTCTTATAGGAAAAAGCTAAAATATAAATAAAAGTAAACCAAAGATAATTGGAAGTAGGGAGATAGATCTTTCCCAAATAAGAAAGGCAGCAAGAGATGGAAGGGACAGGAGAGAGGGGAGGGGACAGGGAGGGAAAAAAAGTAATAAAGATTTGCTATGTGGGGGGCCGGGGAGTTAGCTCAGTGGTTCTGGCGCCTGTCTTGCAAGCGCAAGGGCCCGGGTTCGATTCCCCGGTAACCACATAACAATACTGGGTGTGGAGACCCACACCCAGGAGCAACCAGTACCACATACCACAGTGCCAGGCGTGGTGGCTCACGCCTGTAATCCCAGCACTCGGGAGGCAGAGGCAGTTGGATTGTGATGTGAGTTGGAGGCTGAGCTCAGGGCCAGCCTGAACCACAAAAAAGCGAGACCCTGTCTCCAAAAACCTAAAAAAAAAAAAAAAAATATTTGCTATGTGCATGTACCAACTGCACACAAGGAATGTAAACATTATGTACTGCAAATCTGTACTAATAAAAACATATTTTAACTAGAAAAAGAAAGTTCAAGACCACATGATGAAATCGACTGCTCCTGCCTCCCCCCCCGAAAAAAATTCTTAACATGCTTATTTTCCATGCTGTCACCTCATAATTGTTGGAAACAAGAAATTTGTCAGTACGAAAAGAAGCACAGTAATTTCACAATGGAAGAAACCTGGCAAACATCACATCTGCTGAGAGAGTGACAGCGACATCACAAATAGTAAGACAGAACATCAGTGAGATGACATCTGGGGAAGGGCATGACATTGCTTCCAGGGTATTCTCACCCAAAAATGTACAGTCTCACACTAACCAGAGGTGAACATCCAACAAACTGAAACTGGGGTCCTCCTACAAAATGACCAATCTGTACTTTTCCAAAGTGCCAAGAGTGCAAAAGACAAAAAAGACTCAGAGACTCTCACACACTAAAGACGACTGAGAAGACATGACAGCACCAGACTGAATCCTGGACCAGAAAATAAAGAACTGGGCCAGGAATTTAGCTCAGTGGCACAGTGCCTACCCGGCAAGTGTGAGGTCCTGAGTTCGATCTCCAGTATAAAAAAATATATAAAAAATTTAAAAAAAGAAGAAGAAAAGAAAGAACTAGTAACATTCAAATGACGCCTGGAAAGAGTAGCTAATGCTGTTACATCGTTGTCAATGTTATTGTTATCTAGTTATGAAAAATCCAGAAACTTGCACAATACAGAAATATCCCTCTGAGAGTCTTATGTATATACACAGCAACAGATAGCCCAAAACACTCTGCGAGCCTCGCTTCCTTCCTCTGTAAGATGAGAATGAGAAAGAATGCCTGTTACATACGCAGAGAACAGCAGAAGAAGCGTCTGCCCCGGAGAGGCCGGTGAGTCTCAGCGTCTCTGGGCTCCCTCCTTGGGAGGACCTGTGGCAGGTTGGCAGGCTGGCAGGCGGAACTATACAGAGGGAATGTTTTGAGTTGTGGTGCCTTTGACCTTTTCTTTTCAAATGCACCTCAAATCAGCTTCTAATTCATTTACAGACACATTATTCCGGGAATGAAACAAGGAGTGAACTTTCTTACAGTGTGTTCCCTGCCCTTTTATGTGATGAAATTACAAAGCAAACCATCCCTTTGCACTGGTCTTCGGAGAGCGGCTAAACCTTCCCTGGGTAATCATCCAGTGATGGCTGGGGAGCAGGCCAGGGATGAACGAGACACGTATCTATCCCAAAATAAGTAACTCCTCCTGGCGGACTGCGCCCAGCGGTGGTGAGGGTGAGCAGAGAGGAGAGCCAGGAGCCATGAAATCCCCAAGCACACAGAAGCCCCCGCATCCAACCCAGTGAATCCTCAAGCCTGTTCCTGAGCTGGCAGCACTGGACTGACCGCCCCTCTTCCTTTGAGCCGCCCCTTTCTGCCAGGTTAGGACCTCCCCACTACGTCATCCACGGAAGCCCCTTGGTGGCTCCCGTTTATAATCTCAGTGGACTCAAAACTAACGGGGCTCTCCACAGTGCCACCTCATGGCCATTGTTAGCAATTGCGGCTTTCCCGCGGGTCTGCCGCCTTCTATGGGATGTCTCTTCCGTCCCTTGTTAGCAACAATTTCTCCCCTCCCATATGAGAGAAAAGGCTCTTTCTGTTAGCCCTCCATGCCCAAGAACTTGACAGCATTTCTGGGAAGGGAGTCTGTCTTTGTCTGTTTGAGCTGATATAGCAAAGTGCTGTGGACTGGGTGGCATATAAACAAGAGAAATATATTTCTCACAATTCTGGAAGCTAGAAATTCAAAATGAGGGTAGCAACATGGCTGAGCTCTGGCGGGGGCCTCTTCCAAATCTAGGCTGTTACTGGATTCTCACAGGACAGAGATAAATCAGCTATCCCATAACTTTTTTTTTTTTTAGACAGGGTTTTGCTTTGTAATTCAGGCTGGCCCTGAGCTCAGCCTTGAACTCACAGCAATCTTCCTGCCTCTGCCTCCGAGTGCTGCTGGGATTACAGGCGTGAGTCACCACGCCCAGAATTGTTGTATGTGGTTACCAGGGCTCGAATCTGGGCTCTTGTGCTTGCAAGGCAGGTCTGGAACCACTGAGCTAAATCCCCGGCTCAATCCGATACCTTTTTATAAGGCCACTAATTCTTTCTCTTTTTTTTCATTTTTTAATCTTTATTGGTACATTAAATATACACATCATGATTGCACTCCATAATGGGGATTTGTACCAGTATAAGACACAACTTAATTCTCATTTATTCCCATAGCCCTACCCACCCTACCACCCCCCCATATACATAAAATTTGTTTCCTTACTTTTTTCTTACAATCTCAACATTTCCCCCCTTCACCCTATTTTACACTGAGCATTTTCTATTTCACAATATATAACATACAATTCTAGGACTCATTTACATCTTTATTTTCTCATACCAGAGAAAAGATGTGATATGTACCTATCTGTGCCCTATTTATTTCACTTATGAGGATATCCTCAAGGTATGTCCATTTAAGTCGAAATGATTCAAACTTATCATTTTTTATTGCAGAGTAATACTCCATTCTGTAGAAGAACCACAGCTTTTTTATCCAGTCTCCAGTTGATGGACATTTGGGTTGTTTCCAAGATGTAGCAATCACAAATTGGGCTGCTATAAACATGGGTGCACATATGTCACTGAGATATGAGTCTTTTAATTCTTGTGTGTATATACCTAGCAAGGCAATGGCCGGGTCAAATGGGACCTCCAATCCTAGCTTTTTGAGGATTCCCCAAACTGATCTCCACAGGGGTTGTATGAGTCTACAGTCCCACCAACAGTGGAGAAGGGTTCCTTCTTCTCCACAGCCTCACCAACATTTGCCATTAAGGCCACTAATTCTATTTTGAGGGTTCCACTCTTATGACCAAATCACAAGGAGCTCATGGCGTATTGATAGAGATAGAAAAAAATAATCATAATCCAAATGGCCATGGGGTAAAATTAGCAAGAAATATTCATAGAGAACTTATTTATTCCAGGATATAATCCTGAAAAAGTCTGTCTTAGCCATTTTCTTGTCACTGGAACAACATATATGACACCCACTTAAAGGACTAGAGGTTGATTTCAGGTAATGTTTTTAGTCCTTAGGCAACTGACTCTCAGTCAGGAAGGGCATGGTGGGAGGATGTGGCAGAGGAAAGCTGCTGCTCACATCATGGAGGCCAGGAAGAAAGAGAGAGAGAAAGAAGCAAGGAAGAGAGACATACCCTTGCAGATTGTGCCCTAGTGAGCTTCCTTCAACAAAGACCTACCTGCTAATAGCAAGTCAGCTGTGGCACCTGATAATCCAGTCAGATTCCACAAGCCCTGCTTCTGAGTACACAAGGCCTTGGGGGAACACTTCAGATCCAAACTACAGCACAATCCTTTCAAACAGACAGTGTTCATTTTCCAACTTTGCATATAAGAAAGCTGTAAAGAGATAATACTCTGTCTACAGTCATAGATATAAGAAACAGCAAAACTGGAATTTGAGCACAGGTACTGAGGAATGACAAGCCATCTACTTAGTAATTTTCAGGACCACACAGAATATTGCCCTGTATAGTCATGTCAGCCCTGGTAGGCTGTGCACCCTTCTCTAAACACATGTTTTCTCTTATTGAAGCACAGTGTATTTAGTCAGCTTCTCTGATGCAGGGACAAATTATCCAATGCCCATAACTTAAATAAAAAGAGAGTTAATCCTACTCATGGTTTCAGGAGATTCATTCCACAGTCAGCTGGCTCACAAGCAGAACATCATGGTGGCAAATCAAGGCAGAAGGGTGTGCTGGAGCAAAGCTGCTTAGTTCACAGCAGCCAGTAGCAGAGCAGAGGAACAGTGCCAGAGAAGAAGGGGTTGGGAGCATGCTGAGGTCCAATAGCACACACTCATGACCCACCAGACACCCCAGAAGGGCGATTCCTAATCCAGGCAATTTGACATACTACAACTAAGTCACACAAAGGAAGACAAAGTAACATGCCAACATGCATGTAAATAGTAAGTGCTAGAATAAAGGTCTATTCTGAGTCCAGATCAACCAGCTCCCCTAGCAAAAGAAGACCTGACCCTCAATCCTGTGTCTCAGCGGGAGACAGGGATAAGAGAACCCTGGTAGAAGTGACTTACGCAGCCAACACAAAGTCGAGAATGTATGTCTTGGGGAAAATATGAGTGAAATCAAGCCATGCATCAAGCCACTGGCTGAGGTTTGCAATGGGTATGGAGCCAAAATGCAAAAGCATTGCATAAAGGGCTCTAATTTTGAGGACCACACAGAGGACTGCAATCTCTGGGGGAAATGTGACTTGAGAACACCAGCTTTTACAATTCAGATTGGCTTAGTGGACCTGTCTTTCTTCTTTGCACAAAGCATGCCAACATTTAGCTAACCTTTCTGGTCCTTGGGCTCAAAGACAAAAGCCTCCATCCATCTGTCTCCAAGACTACCCTTCATTCATTCCTTGACCCATGTATTTTAGGTCAGTCATGCAGAGGTCTTCTGCTGGACACTGGAGCCTTAGAACAGTTGGAGCTCTCAGATGCCGTACCCCAAAGAAGGTGAGGAAAAAAGAACTGTGGAGCTCAGGGAGGGTGTGGCAACACCCCAATGAGGATCTCCCGAGCTCCTGGTTCACCATTATCCTAGGAACAAACCAGCATAAGCAGATGTGGATGTGAAGGGAAGCAGAAGGCACTATGCTCACCCTGCTGAGGTTTTTGGAGCCACACAATATGCTTGATTGAAAGGCTTTTTGTGAAGCCTAATTTTTTTTAACATTGAAGAATTAAATCAATAATGTCCCCATTTCAGCTTCTCTATGATTATGTCCTTTGAGTCCTGTTTACTATTTAGTCAAAAGCATTCTAAAAATTACAACCTATGTCATCTACACCGAAGGAAATCAAGGAAGGGAGAAAGCAAAGAAAGAAATTAATATGAGGTAAGTGCCACCTACTCTGTACTGAGCATTGTTCTAGGGATATTATATGGATTATCTGAGAATAAAAAATACATGATGTGTAATTCCAGTTAAAAAATTCTAGAGAGAGGAATGCAAACTAATATCTGAGACAGAGGATGGGGGGTGAAGTAGGAAGAAATTTGGAGGTGAGAGGTTGTTATGGGCTAAATTGTGTCCTGGCAAAAGGCCTATGTTGAAGTCCTAACCTCTATTACTACACCATACTACTGTATTTGGAGGTATGGCCTTTAGAGAGGTGATTGAAGTCAGTGAAGTCATGAGAGAGAGCTGAAATCCAATAAAAGCAGTGTCCTCATAAGAAGAGATTCAGGCTCAGACATACCCGGAGGGAAGGCCATTCAAGGACAAAAGGTGAAGATGCCATATGCAAGCCAAGGAAAGAGGCAGCCCCAGAAAGAACCAGACCTGCTAACCACTTAATCTTGGGTGATCATCATATGTATATAAAATGTACCTATTTCACAATAAAAATAATTTTTAAAAAATAAAAAATAGGGCTGAGGATTTAGCACAGTGGTTCTGGTGCCTGCCTTACAAGCACAAGGGCCTGGGTTCAGAAGTCTTTGGTAACCACATACAAAGATGCTGGATGTGGTGACTCACACCCACCAGCAATCAATACAACATACCATAATGCTAGGTGTGGTGGTTCACCTGGGAGCCTGTTATCCCAGAACTGGGGAGGCAGAGGCAGGAGGATTGCTGTGAGTTCCAGGCTGGAACTGAGTGCTTTAATCTGAATGCTTTTCTGAAAAGTATCTGCCTCCAAACAGGGAAAGCATAGAGTGGGCCACATAGTGAGCTCAGAGCCAGCCTGAGCTACAAAGCAAGACCCTGTCTCAAAATAAATAAATAAATATATATATTCATGTATATATGTTCATATATATGTTCATATATACATGAATATATATAATGTTTATATATATGTTCATATATGTACCTACATGTCCATATATGTTCATATATTTTATGTGTGTGTGTGTGTGTGTGTATATATATATGCAGTTTATTATATGCCAATTAGACCTCAAAATGCCATGGTTTCATTTTGGTTGTTTTGTTTGTTTTTGCAATACTGGAGATTGAACCAAGGGTTTTTGCATTGAGCTACATCCCCATCCCTTTATATTTTTTATTTTGAGACAGGGTCTCACTAAGTCAATTAAATTGCCTCACTCAAACTTTCAGCTCTTCTGCCTTAGCCTACCAGAGTACTGCAATTAACAGGCATGCATTGCCACACCCAAAAGTTTCTCTTTAAACTTACTATTATCAAATTACTAGTTTAATGTTGCCTCCAGCTGCACCTCAGCAGGGAGAACCCAATGCTGGACTACTGGAGGCTCAGAGAAGGGGATATATTTGCTCAGTGTCATGAAGAGAGTCATTGGCACAGCCAGTGCCATACAGAAGCCTCCTGCCACCTGTCAAGGCTCATGTATCTCAGCCTTGCCTGCACCTTTGAATGAATAACCTGGCAAGGTTATTAAACTCCCTACCACTTGCTAGCTCACATCAATTTAGTCAAGATACGTGAAGGTAAGACTAAGGCCTGAGTACTTCTCCCTGTGTGATTCTAATGTGTACCCAAAGTTAAGCAATTGCTGCTTTACTCCCCACTCCAGGAAGCCTACCTTAGAAAAACAGGCTTCTTATAGTACCTAGCTGAGCCCCACCAGGCACAATGACACACTCACCTGCACTGATTGGGAAACTAATTGCCTTAAGGCTCTGTGCAGAGCCAGCTGAGACTTAATCATTCCACTCACATCAAAATATTTACTCCAAATAGTCATTACCACCTGGAAGGGGCTTGCAGGTAACTAAGGAAGATGGGTGGGGAAGCAGCAGGGTTCAGCATACCCTGTAAAGGAAGCAGGCTATTTGCAGAAACTGCTGTCCTTCATCTAATGTTCAGCTATCCTCTAAGAGATTTCTAAGTGTTTACACTTTAATGCTCCAGGGCCTGAATTATCCCATTCTGTCTGCTGCAGGTGCTAGAGGTTGGGAACATACAGTAGATGATTTGCATCAAGCGAGTAAAATTTGCATAGAGTGGGAAATTGGCATGCAATAAATAGCTAAGGAGAGGATAAAAATTATAGCCCAGAAATGGCCTAAAATAATATGTTAATTTATAGTCCCAGTGTAATCTGAGTGCTTTTCTGAAAAGTATCTGCCTCCAAACAGGGAAAGCTATCCCATTTCGGCAACATGGTTCATGTCCAGAAGGTCTAGCAGGATAAAGAATGCTAGAAGGCTGGGGTGTAGCTCATTGTTAGAATGCTAGTATGTATGAGGCCCTGGGTCCAGATGGAACAACCTAGAACAGGGTACATTCTAAATGAATACAAACAGTGTTTGCATCTAAACAGAGAAACTAAAAAGTTCAGATAAAAAGGGAGTTTATGTTTCACACCATATCCTCTTGGATCATTTTAATTTTTATCTTTTAACAGAATAAAATATACCAGTATTCAGAACCAGTCAATTATTTGTTAAATTTAATTCATAATTATAGTAAGCTTCAATTTAAAATATATTGAATACTATATATGTTGTTATAAAGGTTCATATTTATCTCTTTCAGCAAACATGGTATTTCAAAGACTCTTGCCTCTAGGCTTGGAGTACCGATCTCCAACCTCCTTGCTTTCTTTTTCTCCAAGGACAATAAGAAACAGGAAACTGTGGAGACCGGCCTTCTATTTTTGGCCTTCTCTGGAAGGAACAATTCCACCTGGACACATTCCTGAGCCAGCACAGCCTAGGCTACCCTCTTCAAAAAGGTGTGAGGCCCAACTAGAGGTGCTGGGAATGTGGCAAGATTACTCCAGCAGGTGGAATCCTGCTACTACTGCAGCCCAAGCAAGGGCTCCTAGAGAAACATTTATGCCTGAGCATAACAATGGCTCCAGAGTTTGTAGTTGAGAGTGACTGCCATCATCAGTACTGTATTTCAGCCAGGGACTGGAGTGGGGACAGGTGTGACCAAGCAAAGCTGGATTAGGACACTTCACCCCCAATATAGCCAGCCTAGAACAGCCAAGCAGGGGAGATGTCAGTGTGGTACACTGAATAACATCCCCCAAATACGTCTACATGCTAATACTTAGAACTTGCAAATATTACCTACAGAACTAAAGGAACTTTGCAGATGTAAGTGAGGGATCATAAAACAGGAAGATGATCCTGGATTATCAGGTTAGGCCCAATGTAATCACAGTGATCCTTACAAAAGGATGCAGAAGGAGTCAGAGTCAGAAGAAAAGGTCATGTGCTAGTGGAAATAGTGAGGGATCTGATGATGGTAGGTACCTGGTTTTGAAGAGAGAAGGAGCCATGAGCCATGGAATGGAACTATAGATGCTGTAAAAACTACAAAAATTCATCCTACAGTAGACCCTCCTGAGCAAACAGAACCCTGCTACTATGATCTGAATGTTCACCTCACATACACAGATTTACGTGTTAAACTCTAGCTTCCAAGGTGATGGCATTGGGAGATGAGTCTTTACGCTGGTGATTACATCATGAGGATTATTAGTACCACTATAAGAGGATACTAGTGAATAAGATTAGTACCCATATAAAATGGGCCCATAGGGCTCCTTCTACTGTGTGAGGACACAGCTAGAAGATACCATCTTTAAGGCAGATGGCAATCCTTCACCTGACACCAAGTCCCCTGACCCCTTGGCCTTGGACTTCCATTCTCCAAAGGTGTGACCAATAAAATTATGTTATTTATTAATTATCCCATCAAGATCAAGAGTGATCTTCCAAAGGAAAGAATTGGTTCCTGGTAATAACTTGGGCACTGGCATCTTCATCTTAACTTCTCTCCCATTTCTCTGCTCCATCAGGTATAGCATACCTGGGCTGATTACTGCTTCCCAACACGACTAGATGACTTGCTGGCTTACAGTTTGTTTTTCCTATACCTCTTGGTTCAAGATAATGCTTTTGATCAGCAGCCCTGCAGTTAGCCAGACCTGGATTAGAAAATCAGCTCTGGGGCCGGGGAGTTAGCTCAGTAGTTCCGGTGCCTGTCTTGCAAGCACAAGGGCCTGGTTTCGATTCCTCGGTAACCACATACCATACTGGGTGTGGAGACTCACACCCAGTAGCAACCAGTACCACATACTACAGTGCTGGGCGTGGTGGCTCACGCTTGTAATCCTAGCACTCGGGAGGCAGAGGCAGGAGGATTGCTGTGATGTGAGTTTGAGGCTGAGCTCAGGGCCAGCCTGAACCACAAAGCGAGACCTTGTCTCAAAAAAAAAAAAAAAGAGAAAATCAGCTCTGTGAGGAGATCAATAAAACAAGAAAGCTGTCTTATAAAGTTGTTCCCTGTAGATTGTTCACCAAGTTTCACAAATCTGCCCCACCTTCTTTATTTATCACAAAGCACCCT
>PVIR01020170.1:15898-31063 GCA_004026965.1 Petromus typicus
AAAAAAAAAAAAAAAAAAAAGATTTGGACCACATATGAGGATGCAGATGCCATGAGGAGCCCTACCACGACTTTCCTCACTATAGCCCACCCTGTGTTCATTTTGTTTTTCCCCCTTTTACTCAGCCCATCTTCACTTGTCCAGACTATTTCTCCCTCGCTCTTCACTTTTACTTTCTCAAATAAACTTGGCCACAGATTTTTACTCATTTTGTTCAGTTCTTTACTCAAGACAAGAAGAATTTGGAATCTAAATCCAAAGGGAGAGAGGCAAACAACACCGAACAAGTACGTTAATTAGCAAGCACTTCTAGAAGGAGTTACCCGGTAACACAACCACCACAATGATTTTACAGCATTTTGGAAATTTTTGTGTGAAACTAGATTTAGGCAGCAGAGTAGATGAAGAACATCTCAGCCTCTTGTTATTACCTTGAAGGAAATTTTTTTTTCTTCTTTTCTGTGATATTAGAAATATATTACAAAGTTCCTGTGAAATCTAGCCAGCAAAGTGTGGGCATGAAGAGCACTGGCTGGTCTAGTTTCTGCCTTAAGAAGAATCAGAATCCTTCGGAGGATTTGGCTGCTCAAAAGACAATATTAAGAAAAAATTCAATAAATGGAATGTTAAGACTTAGGTTGTGATTTTGAATATGTCACATAGTCTCTTTGGGCCTCAGTTTCCATAACTTGAAAATGGTAGCAGTTATCTCCAGCAGCACCTACTTTGACTGCTTGGAATGTCTGTGTTCCAGGAAACTACAAAGGTCAAAGCAAAGTCAAGATTATTCTTTAACAATCCACAAGCCTTTTCTCAAGCCAAAAAGAACCTAATTATTGGAGTACAGCCAACTCTCTCCCCCAAAAACAGTAGTGTGCTTCTATTAAAAACTCAACTTTTAATAGTTTAATTTCTATGCATTTTAGCTTTGGAGAATAATTTCAAGTTTGAGCGCTTCATTTTTTTAATGTAAACTGGCTTTGAGTTGGAAGGAACTGAGACGAGTTCTGGGGTGTGGCCTCCAATCCTAATGACCATATTTCCATATCAATGGCCTTTCACTTCATTTGCTGCTTTGGCCACCCTGGAGCTCAGATGACTCAAGACATAATGGAAAGATGGAAGAAATGCTGGTTGTTCTTCCTTTTCAAAAAGTTTAAATACAGGGACTGCTTTGAAATAAAAATTTCCCCATGGACTTTTGAAGTCAGACTAAGTAGATAAAACAGATAATATTTTATCAAACTTAGCAAGCCTGTAAAAGAGTACAGAGTGAATTCTTTAACATTTATATGAGCACACATGCCCTCTGGAATTTTCATTAAGCCTTCTAGGGACCATTTGTGCATCCCCAAATAGCTATTGAGGGCTTACTTAGTGCCAGGCACCATGCTACCTACTAAGGCTACCAAGAGGAAGATATAGTCAGTGTCCTTCAGAGTTTGGACACAAAGGAGGCAGATCTTATAACATTGAACAACTGCAGAAACAAAATCTGAATATGAGCAATGAGTAAAATAGAGTACTCTGAGAATGTATGAGAGACAGGCTTCCCTGACTAATGAATAAAGACAAGGAGAAAGAAAACACAGTAAGAGACAACACACACACACACACACACACACACACACACACACACACACACACACACACATCTCATGGAGCAGAAGAAGAAAAGAGTTGTTTGGGGCTTAAAAAACTGAAAGGGAGACAGTAAGGCAGCAGTGAAGGGAATCATGGCACACAGAGATGCCATAAGCAGATGCCAGGACTCAGTCTTTTCTTTAAAACATTTGGAATCCATTGAAGATTCTGAGTAGGAAGATAGTGTGGTCAGATGTATACTTTTTAAAGCTACTTTAGCTGCTTTGGTCCAGGGATTTAGCTCAGTGGCACTACCACCACCTGCCTTGCAAACGTAAGATTATGATTTGGACCCCTGATACCAAAGAGAGAGAGAGAGAGAGAGAGAAACTTTAGCTGTTATGCAGAGAGCAGATTCAGAAGGAGCCTGTGTGGAAGCCAGCCAGGTGACCAGTTAGGAAGTATGGTACAGTGCCATAAGCTAAGCTGATGGTAGAGAAGATGGAGAGAACAGATGGATTTGATTGTTATTTAGGTGGAGAAGGAAAAAAAGGAGAAAGAGAAGCAAGTACCAAAGATGATGTCAATGTATTAGTCAGCTTTCCCGCTGCTAGGATAAGATAGCATGTGTACACAATTTAAAGGAAGAAAGATTTATTTTGGCTCACAATTTCAGAGGTTTGGGGACAGGAATAAAGTGGCATAAAGGCATAGAGAAGTCAAGCTATTCATTTCACCGCAGCCTGGATGCAGTAAAGGGGAAGAAGCCAAGATCAAATATAGTCCCCATGGTCGCATTTATGACCCACCCAGCCACAAAGGGAAGTGTGCTTTACTAATAGGGTGTCTTTCAAGCCCATTGAGTTGTTAGAGTGGAATGGGCTGATAATAGTGTAGATACTTGTGGATGACAAGGAAAGAAACGCCAAGAGTATACTCAGTAGTAGGTAGCAAGAAGCTACATTTATTGAAGGTCACAGGAAGTTGTGCTCAGGTTAAGTTAGTGCCACCATAAGATAAGAAGATGCCATGGTGACAGAAAAAGCAGTGCACACAGATTGCAGCATACAAAAGTAGAAACAACAACACAAGGGCAGATAAATCAAGCTTTCCAAATTTAAAGACCAAACATGTGTGCTTAGGTGCCTCCCACTGAATCTCTAGGTATTATCTTAGGGGCTCTCAATACACATATGCTTCTCCCCAAATTCACTCTGGTCTTAATTATCTCTATGACATGTAGCATGCATTTATGGACCAGTAATGAGGTGGGCATAGGGCAAAGGCAACTGGGAGCTCAGGGTAGGAGATACAACACAAAAGTGCCCTCTCCTAAGGCATTCACAATCTCCTAAGCTTTTGTTGTTTCATTCTCTGCCTCTTTTAGAACAATGAAACCAGGAATGACCATAGGGTGCTATTAGAATTCAATGAAGGAAATGGAGTGATTCATTCACCACCATTGTTTCTGACTATACTAAAGTAACAGTCAAGATTAACACTGTTAATCTTGTGTTAAAAGATTAACACAAGATCACACTGTTTTCTGACTGAAGTAAGTGATTGAGCAGTGGTATCATTAATAGAGATGGGGACCCAGGAGGAGGACCAAATTTGGGGCGGACTTAGTATGGAGATTCAAAGAACAATTTGAGTATGCTGGACATGAAGGAAACTTGAGACATCTCTGAGACAGAAAGAAGTAACTGGGTATAAGACTTAGAAAAGAAAACTGAACTGAAGATGAGCACGTTAGAGTCCTCTGAACCTTGGGTTGGGGTCAGAACAAGATGGTATCAGAGAGAAATTCCAGCATTCTAGAAAACTGTCTCAGGGCTGGGGGAAAGTAGCTCATTGGTGCCTCTCCTTACCAGGCAAGTGCAAGGTCCTGAATTCAATCCCTGGTTCCGCAAAAAAATAAATAAATAAAAATTAATAAATAAATAAAATTGTCTTTACCACAAATGTTAGCCCTTGGCCCAAGAAGTTTCTCCATGTGCTATGTGTATAATACTTGCACCTCCCTCCTGATGTACTTTTTCCTTTTTCTAATCCAAACCTCTTGCCAACACATGATCTATGTAGTATCACTCTTGTCAAAAATTATACCCAGAATGAACTTTGATGAAATAAACTAGAGGAGGATTGAAATAATGAATGAACTTTGATGAAATAAACTAGAGGATTTTCACTCTATTGCTGCTAACCTCAGACAACAGGAAAGTAGACTTGGGGCCCTTTCAAAAATCTCAATGTCATGAAACACATAGAAACAAAAGCAAGGGGACAGTTTGGATTTTAAATTGAAAAGAAAAAATTATTCAGGATATAGTGATAATGGTAAGAAAAGATGAAATGCATCATATCTGAGATTATTGTATTAATACTGACATTCTTGTATTTAGCTATGACATTAGAGTTATACAAGAATGTCCTGATTCTCAACAAGGATATACTGAAGCACTTGGAGATATGTGTGTGGTTTTCAACTAGTCCAGAAAAAAAAACATTCACATGCAGACAAAGAGAAAAATAAAAGAAACACTTATTTCTTTATTTTGGGAGACTCAAAATGAAAGGTATTTGGATTTACTATGTGCTACTCTTATAAATTTTCTTTAAACTTCAATTTTTAAGAATAAAGTATTAGAGAAGTACTAACAATATCAGCATTTACCCAAAATTAGGTTTTTTTACTAAGAAATGATAGAGCTTTCCACAAGGATGTCTTTTAAAATTAATTTTATTAATACACTTTTGATATACATATAATGCTCACATTCATCACAGGGAATTTTTACCTGTAAATAATACATCTTGATACTTCTTTTTTCTCCACTCCCCTCCCCTCCCTTCAACCCTTCTTCCCCTCCTCATTTACAATAGCTTTGTTTCCATTTATTTCCTTCTATTTTCTTTTTCCCTTTTTCTCTCATCTTTTTTCCCCTTCTCTTCCTCTTGTTCATCTTCCCACTTGAACATTTTCATCCTACTTCCCAATATATATTATCCATTTGGGTCCTTAGTTACCCTTTCAGTTTCTCACATAAGAGAAACAATGTGATTTTTTTTTTTTTGGACAGGGTCTCTCTTTGTAGTTCAGGCTGGCCCCAAACCCAGTATGTAGCCAGGCCAGCCTTAAACTCAGCAATCCTCCTGTTTCTGGCTCCTGAGTGCTGAGATTACAATCATGAGCTACCATGTCCAGCACTGTAGTATGTGTTTATCAATGCTGCGTTTACAGGTGTGTGTCACCATGCCTGGCACTGTGGTATGTGGTTCAGGGAATCGAACTCCGGGCCTTGAGCTTGCCAAGTAGATGCTGGAACCACTGAGCTAAATCCCCAACCCCACGAATGTGATATTTAAATATGTGTGTCTTATTTATTTCACTTACAGATAGGGTCTCAAGGTGCATCCATTTATCTAAAATTGTCTCGTGTATCCTACTTTATGGCATAGTAGTACTACATTGTGTATAAAAACCACATTTTCTTTTTCTGTTTCTATCCTGATAAGCATCTGGGCTGTTTCCAAGATTTAGCTATTACAGATTGTGCCTACATCACTACAGTGAGATGCTTTTAATTCTTCTGGGAAGAAAACAAGAAGGGGAATAGCTGGGTCAAATAGAACCTCTAGTTTTAAGTTTCTGAAGAATCTTCATACCAATTTCTATATGGATTACCCAAGTCATATTCCCACCAACAGTGAAGAAGTGTTCCTTTTTTCCAGTATCCTTACCAGCATTTGTTACTGGTTGATTTCTTGATGACAACTATTCTTTCTGGAGTGAAATGAAATCTCAGTGTTGTTTTATTTTGCATTTTTCAAAGGAAGAGTGATACTGAACATTTTTTCATATATTTATTTGTTGTTTGTATTTCTTCAACTGAGAAGTATCTATTCATTTCAGATAACCATTTTTGGATTGGGTCTTTATTTGGGAGGGCTAATATTTTTGATGCTTTATATATTCACTTTATCTAAGGAATAGCTATTAAAATATTTTTTCCCATTTTTGGGATTTTCACTCTGTTGATGTTTTTGTTTCTTGTTTTCTGTTCAAAAGCTGATTAACAAGATGAGATCTCAGTTGTTGATTCTTTGTGATATTTCTGTGCAATTGGGGTTTTCTTCACAAAGACTTTGTCTGCACCTATATCAAGAGTTTTACCTAATCTATCTTCCAGCATACTGTGTTTCTGTTTTAATAGATAGATCTTAGATCCATTTCAACTTTAGTCTAGTGCATGATAAGATATATGACTAAGAGTTTCATCTTTGGTATGTAGAAATCCAGTTTTCCCAGAACAATTGCTTGAAAGAGCTATCTTTCAGTGAAGGTGTTTGATCACTTTGTCAAAAATAGAGTAGGTGAGTGTGTTTGGAGTTGTTTCTGGGTCTCTTCCACTGAGCTTCAGATGTGTTTTTTGTTTGTTTGTCTGGTTGGTTGGTTGTGTTTTGTTTTGTTTTATTTTGTTTTGTTTTCTTGCAGTACTATGTTGTTTTTCTCAAAGTAGCTTTGTAGCATAATTTCAAGTCAGGAACTGTGATGCTCCCTACCTTACCTTAGTTGTCCAAAATTCCTTTTGTTATTCTAGGTCTCTTCTGGTTCCAAATAAATTTTACAATTGTTTTCTCTATTTCCATGAGGTATCCAATTGGTATTTTGATCGGAATTGCATTAATTCTGCATAACAATTTTGGCAGTATGGCCATTTTCACATTATTGCCTCTTCCTACCTAAGAACAAGGAATATCTTTCCATTTCCTAATATCCTCTTCAATATCCTTTTTCAAAGCACTATAGTTTTCAAGGTAAAGGTTTTTTACTTCTTCCAATAGATTGATACCTAAGTATTTCATTTTTCTCAATGTTATTGTGAAAGGTATTGTTTCCCTAATTTCTTTCTTGGTGAGTTTGTTAGTTGTGTACAGAAATACTATTGATTTTTGAGTACTGACTTTGTATACTCCTGTGCTACTAAATTTAGTTACTAAATTTATGAGTCTTTTGATAGGTAATTGAAGTCTTCTATATAAAGTATCATGTCATCAGCAAATAATGATAATTTAACTTATTCCTTTTCTATCCTTATTCTTTTTATTTCTCTTGTCTAACGCTCTAGCTAAGGTTTCTAGAATTATAATGAATAGTAGCGGTGATAGTAGGCACCCTTGACTTATTCCTGATTTCAGAGTGAAAGTTTTCAGTTTTTGACCATTTAGTATATCTTGTTGGCTGTTGGTTTGTCATAGATAGCTTTTATCAGAATAAAATAAAGAACCTGTATTCCAACTTTCTGTATGGCTATAATCATGCCTGGGAGTTGGACATAGTCAAATGCTTTTCTGAATCTATTAAGATGATCATGTGCTTGTTGTCCTAGGTTCTGCTAATAAAGTATATTACATTTATTGGTTTGCATATGTTGAATCATCCCTGCATGCTTGGAATGAATCCTACTTGGTTATGGTATATCATCTCCTTGGTAATTTGCTGCATTCTGTTTCCCATCATCTTCTTGAAAGTATTTTAAATCTATGTTCATTAGGGAGATTGGCCTATAGTTCTCTTTTTTCAAATTGATCTCTCTCTAGTTTGGGCATCAGGATAATCCTTGCCTCCATAAATGACTTTAGGAGTACTGATTCCCTTTCAATTTTTTTAGAGTTTCAGGAGTAGTTACATTAGATTTTTTCTAAAATTCTTGTAGAATGCAACAGTGAACCCATCAGCACCTAGGCTTTTCTTCACTAATAATTTTTAAACTATTTCAATTCCATTTAGTGATATAGGGTTATTTAGAATCTGAATATCTTTAATTCATTGATTCTTTTTACTGTTTAGTTACTCCCAATTACATTCATTTCTGCTCCAACCTATATAATTTCCTGCCTCCTATGCAGAGATTCAACACTGATTATTATTTGAGTTTGCTCTATTTTTCTGATGTGGGGATTCATCACTATAAATTTCCTTCTTTGGACTGCATTCATTATGTCTCATAAGTTCTGGTATGTCATACTGTCATTATTGTTTAACTGTAGAAATCGTCTAATTTCTTCTTTGATTTCATCTGTAACTTACTGATTATTCGAGGGGGTTAATTTTCATGTGTGTATGTAGCATTTTGTGGTTTATTTGTCATTGCTTTCCAACTTCATTGCACAATGATCTGATAATATGCATGGGATAATTTCAATTACTTTGTATTGACTTAAGCATGTTCTGTGAGCTAATATGTGATCTATTTTGGAGAAAGTTCCACTGTGGCTGAGAAGAATATGTATTCTGTTGGTGTGTGGTAAAATACTCTGTAGGTATTTACTAAGTCCATTTGTTCAAAAGTTTGGCTCAATTCTGATATTTCTTTGTTGATTTTTTTGTCTACTTGATCAGTCTATTTGTGACAATGGGGTATTGAGGACCCTCATTACAATTGTATTAGTCCTGATTTGATTTTTCATATCCATTAATTTTTACTTTATATAGTTGGATGTACTAGTATTTGGTGCATATATATTTATGATTGTTATCTTTTCCTCTTAGATTGCTTCCTTCCCAAGTATGCAGTGACCTTCTTGGTCAGTTCTCATCAGCCATGGCTTCAATCCACTTTGCCTGCAAATGAAGTAGCTACCACTGCTTTCTTCTGGTTTTGTCTCACATGATCTGTTAGTTAAGTTTTCTTGTTGCTAAAATATCCAAAGTTAAAGGTTTATTTGCCTCACAGTTTGTAAACATTTCAGTCCATAACTGACTGGTTCTATGGCAGGGAGGCACACGGCAGGGAGAAATCATAGAGGAAAAACAGTTGATAACACCCACATGGCACCAAAAGTGAAAAGAGAACATTATCAGCATCTTTCTTCCCCATTTATTTTAATCTAGACTACTGTCATTTGGGTGGTACCAAACCAATCAGTGTAATGGTTTAGTAATCATACACCCTAATCCCAGCATCCAAATTCAGCCACCTCTGAAAAAGTCACCTATGACTGCATGTGGCTTTGGGAGAATATGTAGACCCAAACCATAACACAGACAATATTGTTTTCACCTTTTGACTTTCAGTTTATGATTTTTTTTTTTTTTTAGGTAAATGTGGTTTTTTTTTTTTTTTTTTTTGAGACAGGGTCTAGCTTTGTAGTTCAAGCTGGCCGTGAGCTCACTATGTAGCCCAGGTGAGCATGGAACTCACAGCAATCCTCCTGCCTCTTCCTCCCCAGGGCTGAGATTACAGGCATGAGCCAACACACCCAGCACTGTGGTATGTGGTACTGATTGCTGGTGGACATGAGTCGCCACACCCAGAATTCTTCTATGGGGTTACTAGAGACCTTGTGCTTGCAAGGCAGATGCCAGAACCACTGAGCTAAATCCTGGCCTGATAAATGTGTTTCTTATATGAAACATATTATTGGATCTTGTTTCATTATCCATTCTGGTAATCTGTTTCTTTTGCTTGGTAAATTAAGACAATTTACATTAAGGGCTATAATTCATATGAACTGACTATCCTTGTATTATTTTCCTGTTGTTGGCTACCTTTCTTTCCCTCTCTGTTTAATTGATTGTCTTACTTGGTGGATTCATTCTACTGGGATTCATGGAATTGTTTGTATTGCCTTTTTCTGGAATGCCCTCCAAAAATCTTTGATTGCTGGTTTGGTGGTTACAAATTTATTCCTATGTTCTTTATCAAGGAAGTATCTTATTTCTCTATTAATTGTGAATGATAGTTTTGCAGGGCACATCAATCTGGGTTGGACATTCTTTTCCTGTAGGGCTTGAAATACTTCACTCCAATCTCTCCTTGACTTCAGGATTTGTGTTGAGCAGTCAGCTGTAATTTTGATCAGTTTCCTTTATAAATGATTTGCGTCTTTTCTTTAACAGCTTTTAGTATGCTTGTGTTGGATTTCTACAATCTTGACTATTATATGCCTTAGTTTGTTTTGTTTTGTTTTCTTGGGGTTTTTTTGTTTGTTTGTTTGTTTTGACCATGGCTTAACTGAAGTTCTGTATGCTTCACTTATCTGTCAAATTATTTTTCCATACTTGGCAAGCTATCTTCTATTACTTCTGTGAACAAATTTTTTTTTGTTATCCTTTGTGTTATCTGATTTTTCATGGATTCTGATCAATCCTATGTTATTCTTCTTTGCATCATCTAGCAACTTTTGGATTGATTTTTTGTCGTCCCTTGCTATTTTTAAGAAGTCTTTCATTTGATGATTGCTAACCACAAGACTATTTTCTGATAGCTTATTTTTCCATTGGCTGATTCTGTTATATATATTTTCAGTAGAATTTTTAATCTCTTGGATATCTGTCTGAATCTGTTTCATGTAATATAGTTCTTTCCATGTTGGGGATTCATGATTCCCATCAGTTTCTTAAGCTCTTCTATTTTTTATCTGTATCTACTCTAGATTCATTAATCATGTCATTCATTATGGTCATCATTTCTGTAGTTATGTGGGAAATTACTTCTGATTTGTTTTTTTCTATAGACTCATGTAAATGCTATATTACTTCTGCTGCTACCATTTCAAAAAGTTCAGCTTGGTGGCTTTTGATTTGTTCCACCTCAATTTCCACTGATTTGTCTTTGGCAAGCTGGAGGTCTGAGACTAAAATTTGCTTCCATGTCTACTTATTTTCCATTTTTTTCTATTATTTTTCCTGTGTTGATACTTGTAAATTCCTGATGGCAGGTAGTTTTATTATTAGTATCAAGATCTCCTTAGAAAATGACTACTTGTTAGAGACATCTAGATGTAGCTGACTTTTGACTTTTGAGTCTGCCCCAAGATCCTGCCTTTACAATTTATTAGGAATTAGGAGTTGTTGACTATTTGGTTTAGCACTTAGTTCTTTGGCACTTGACCATGACATTGTTTATGACCCCCAAACAATCTTTTTATTGGCATACAATGAAGAACAATTGATCACAACAACTATGTCACCTTGGGTAAAGTAATACAATCAGTAATAACAATAGTATCAGGCGTGGTCTAAAAAGAGACAAGCTGTGGTAACTGTTAATTTGTCACCTTTAACCATTGGTACATGATTAATAATCATATAAAAAATCTAAATTAAGAAAATTTTGTATAATAAACATACCCTCAATAGAGCAATTTTACTTCAAGGGGAGAAAATTTAAAAGGGATGGGAGGAAAAAATAGAGAAGTAAAAGAGAAAGAGATTAGAAGCAAGGCTGAAGGACAAATGAAAATTACCCAAGCTTTGGGAAACTGGTGAAGAAGACAGAAGAGAAAGAAGGAATAAATAAAAACAAGAAATAAACAACACAAAAAAGCTAAACATAATATGCACTCTTGTGAAAAAACTAAAATAATCAAGAGAAGTTATTTTACTCAGAAAAATATTTAAGTCAAAAAAGCGCTAAATTTATCATTATAGTTTCATTATAACAAAGGATAAAAACTAGAAACAACCAAAAGGAAGACCATAGTGAGTCCCGGGACGGTCTCCAATGCACAAGTTCCACTGCTGTCACCTTATGATGTCAAAATTAGTTACCTTTCACATTGATGTATGACAATTTGGAGTACTGCAAACCAGGGAGACTGACCTGAGCTACAGTGTTCAGAGTTCTTAATTGGGATTTCATTATGAAGGCATGATTGATGCCTAGCTATTCACTTCTATCCTATTGATCAGGCTGACCTATCATATGGATCAATCTTCTAATAATATTATGGCTGGGACTCATCCAGAGTCACATCTCATTAGCACAACCTATCAGGACCCACAGTGAATAACAAAGACATTCTTATCCTTCAGGAAATTCCAAGAACTTAAAGTTACCTTCTAGGAATCAAAGACAAAAGCCAGCCACATTCCTGGAAGATGTTAAAATTTATTTTAAATTTTAAAAATGTAAGTCTTGATGTAAAATAACTATAGGGAAATAGGAGGGTAGCTTAATTGTGGAGTGATTGCTTAGTATGCAAAGGCCTTGGATTCAATTCTAGCATAGCAAAAACAAAAACAAGATTTGCAGCACCATAAGAAATAAAATATTCAATTTCTTTAAAAAAAAAAAAAAAAAAAACAAGAACCATAGTAGATAGGCCTAGAACACCTAAATCAAAAACTGTCCAGTTCTGGAGCCAGGAACTGTGACTTATGCCTGTAATCCTGGCAATTAATAAGCCTGAACCAGAAAGACTGCAATAAGTGGGAGGTCAGCCTATGCTATGTTCTGAGTTTATGCCTAGCCTAGCCTACATAGTGAAACTCTGTCTTGGGACAAACCAATCAGTACTCTCTCAGTTCCACGGAGCCTCCAACAGCAGCAGAGTCTGTTTGCACCTTGAGTTTAAAAAGACCACTGGGAAGCCAGGCATTATGGCACACACTCTAGAAGGCTGAGGCAGATGGTCTGTGAGTTCAAAGCCAGCCAGGGCAATTTAGCCACTAGCAAGACCTTCTCTCAAAGAAAAAAAAATTTAAAGGCCTGGGGTTGTAGTTTAGTGAGAAGGCTCTGAGTTCAATTCCCAGTGTACACACATACATATACATTTTCTCTCTGTCATTCTCTGTCTCTCTGTCTCTCACACTCTCTCTCTCACATACACACACACACTCACACACACACAAACAAAACACTGAGATGTCTCAGTGGTTCTTATTTCAAAAACATTTGGATAAGTCACTTCACTTTTTACCCAGGGTCAGCTATAAACTGTAAACATGCAGTTGTGTAGGAGAGAAAAATAGAAGAAAATAACTTACATTTGTTGCCCAATATGTAGTATTTCCCAATTCAATTTAACATGCCAAATTCTTATGGTAATCACTGCCTATACTACTCCAATCAAATCAGAGCTTTCTAACTCTCCAACCCAAACAGGGATGAAGTCAGGATTCTATAAACAGTGTAAAAAATTGCTGTATAATTGCAAATTAGACCCATAATCAGCCCTCTGGCCCTTGAGCCTTCTTCATCACGAGGCTGTAAACCAAAATGACTTCCTGTGAGTATATCTGTAGGAAAAGAGACTCAAAGCACAAGACAAGGAGAAATGCCTTTTTCACAGACCCAGCTGGAGGATAGAGGGAAGAAATGCTCATGAAAAACGAAAACAGGAGACTTGTTATCCAGCAAATAGAAATTCTGAAGCATCACTGTTTTCTCTGCAACTAGTTTGTTTTTAAATATGAAAATGATTCACCAAATGGTTGATATTTCTTTCCAGTTTTTTGTTTGTTTCAGTATTCAAACAGGAAAAGGGTATAATAAGAGTGACATTCAAACTATTTAACAACAGTTGCAAGGATGCAGACCAAACAGAAGAAATTCTATCTAATCTGCTCTACTAGGAAGCACCCAATGAATAGCAGCCTGGATATAGAAAAAAGAAAAAAAAAAAAGGTCCACTGTCAGCTTCTTAGGATTCCTTCCAGTTAAGGGTGTAGCTCAGTGGTAGAGTACTTACCTAGAAAGTACAAGACCAATTCCAAGTACTGCAGAAAAAAAGAAAGGAAAAAAAGAAATTTCATGTCTAGATTCATGTTTTTGAAAACTAAGCTATAGCATGATTTTTCTTTTAATAATATTTTGCTATGGATTTAAATATGTTCCCCCAAACTTCACATGTTGGAAATGTAATCATAAAATTCATACATTAACATTATTTGGAAGTAAAGTGTTTAGGATACAATATTAGCATTAAATGAGGTCATGAAGGTGAAGCAAAATTCTCACAATAATACTAGTAGCTTTATAAGAAGAGATAGAAAGACCTGAGCTCGCATGCTTGGCCTGTCTTACCAGTGACACCCTAGCCCATGTTATTAACTAGCAATAATACTGTCCTCAGATGCTAAGCAGATCCTAGTATGATGTTCTTGGACTTCGTGACCTCCAAAACCATAAACCAAATAAACTACTTTTTATAAACTACCATTCTCAAGTATTTGTTGTAGCAACCTAAAACTGATTAAATGTCTTAAGCATCTTTTTTACATCCGCACATGTAGAGATACCTCATTTTTGAGCTTCAGCAATGCTATTCAAGGGGTCCACGTTACCAGTGCTGGCCCAGGAACATTTTTTTTACTCACCTGAAAAAGATAAGAAGTTTGTGAGGGAATCAGTTATGTTTCTAAATACATTGTTGAAGGTTTTTACTGATATTTTGCTTTTTTAGTAAGACTCTCTTGATAAAGTCACTGATTTGAATTCCGGCTGAAGCACCCTATCTGCTAGTTGATCAGGAACAAACAGTAGACTATCTGCTTAGAACAGCATAGGCACAGACCATTATCCTAATTTATTTAATAAGTCCCCTCTTAGGTTCCTACGTAGTCTCAGACACATACATCTTTGTGCACTTACTGGGAAGACTGTTTCTGTAGATGAATTCCTAGGAGTCAGATCAAGCATTATGCAAGTCATGGAAAAGCTAATCATAATGACGCCAGAGAGTGAGGAATAACCTCCAAGATACCTAAAGCAACGCTTATGTTTCATTATTCAGAAAATCAAAGTGGAAAGGAAAAGCAAATTTCAAAGTCAACCAATACCTGAAAGCTATTTGGTCTCTGTGAAACAATGTCCTAGACATAGTCCTAGAATCTAGCTCTAGGAATGGACAGATTGACTTTCTCTCCTACCAGTACAACTACAGATGTCTGAAGGTCATTCTGACCTTTGATATACAACAAATTTAACTCCTGTTTCCATGGGTGTTGCTAGGCCTCTTGTCAAGATCTGTAAAGGAAACAATGAAGCACACTGAGGAAAAAAAAGAAAAAAGTGGCATTAGACCACATATCCTAAGAAAGGTGATAACTTACCTAGAATTTAGGTGAGTTCAATGATAGAGGACTCTGAGAAAGGAAAAGAATGACAAAAAAGGAATTGGGAGAAGTAAAGAACTAAAGAGTAGAGAACAAGTCAATTGAGCATTATGACCCAGGTCTGTAATCCCTGTATTTGGGAGGGTGAGGCAGAAGGATCATGCACTCGAGGCCAGCCTACATGACATAGCAAAACCCAAAAAGCAACAATAAAAGATAAGAAAACAAAGCTGTAGAGAATGTTGATATATATGTAGATACTGTATAAGACAGAGGTAACATTTTAGCAAAAGCCAAGAGAAGCATCCCAGATTTAGAAGAAACAGTGCAGTCCCAGAAACAAAGTAAACAAAATTCAAAGAAAGAACAAGCAGGCAACAGCAACAAAGCTACAGAGCATGCATGTGGCGTGTGAAGTTTAAGATATCCACTAGATCTGCCAGTGTAACTACTGGTGACCTTGTTGAGAACCTCTGCAGGAAATCAGTGATATCAAAATCCAGATTGCAGTGGGATGAAAAGAAAATAGAAAATAACTAGGTATATACACACAAGAATTAAAAGACTCTTATCACAGTGACATATGTGCACCCATGTTTATAGCAGCCCAGTTTGTGATTGCTACATCTTGGAAACAACCCAAGTGTCCATCAACTGGAGACTGGATAAAAAAGCTGTGGTTCTTCTACAGAATGGAGTACTACTCTGCCATAAAAAATGATAAGTTTGAATCA
>PVIR01020171.1:0-30968 GCA_004026965.1 Petromus typicus
CCATCACTAGGTTTTCTTCATCACATGTCAAGGGCACCTTTCAGGTGGTGGAGAAAAAAGAGCTAAAAGTGCTTTTAAGTCAATCAGATTATAACAAAAATGAAAGAGAGGAATCCATCTTAAAGCTCTGACTAGATGTTTGTATGTTAAAAACTTTACAGAAGCAGTTTTTGAAGATGTGTGAAATATGGCTCATAAAGTGTTCATTTTCACAAATGAATGTAGCTACAAACAAGGTAAATTTTTATTTAAGTAAAGGTTAGAAACTTTTAAGCAACAATTGGAAGAGAGAAAAATGTAAATTCAGAATGGCAAAAAATCCTACAGTAGATGTCTGTGGAGTGAAAATGACTATGGGAAAAGTACTGGAGCTACTAGCCTGTCCGCAGCATTCCTGATAGTTGGCACCTCCTGACTGAAACACACAGAGCCATAGTTTTAACACCTGTTCCATCTGCTAGCCACCATCGAACACCCTGTATCTACTGTCAACGATTGAGGTTTTTGTTGTCTTTTCCTTCTAATTACCTATCCATCTCTGTAACTTCTGCTTTATGCTTCACCTGATTATCTCCTTTTCCATTCAGAGAAGGATTTGGGGTAGGAGTTCCTTTTTTAAATGTAGTTTATTTTGCATCCTGATTGGAACAGATGGTTTCTCTAAATGCACATCTGGTTGTGGACTATAAAAGAGCTCAGACTGGGCTTTGCCAGTGTGGAGTCAGACTTGGCTTTCCTTTTGTGTTTGGGAAATATCCCCTTTTATTGAGATTAAGAAAAAATTTCTTTTAATAAACATCATAACAGTCAGGGCCTACATTTTTAGATTCAGATAGATGGGTGGCTTCTTTGTCAACTTGGAAGTGAGTTGCTTCTGGCTTCATTTACCACTTCTGGCCTCAATAGCATCTTCCCAGTTCAAAGAGGCCAACTGGGTAGTGCCTAGGAGAGGGGCAGACACTTGGGTTACATACAACCCTGGACCATTAGATTTCTCTGTTTTTATTTCTACATCTGTTCTTCTAGAACAAAATCCTCTTCAAAGAATCTTTTGACTTAAACTCTGTATTTCAAAGGTCATCAATAGATTTTACAAGAAAATTGGCGAGTTAAGATAAAAGTTAGATTTGTTTTTGTCAAGCCTGAAAACTTTGCCATTTTTTCCTTTATAAAATGCATGTAGCAAATAAAAATCCATTTTATTAGTGAAATTCATACCAGATAAATAGCATTTGCTATCCTAAATCTCCAACTCCTCATCTTCTAATCAAAGACATCAAAGTTAGTATGTTTTATATGTGAATGCTGACAGACTGGTGTCACTTGGGAACTTCATTATTATATAATAGTAAACCAGATTGATTCACGTTAAATACTGAGGTAAGAGGATGAATGTAACTGGGTCTTTGCCTCCTTATGAGATCTATCCCCCATTGCTATGAATATAGATGAAATGTGCATTGTGTTTCATGCTGCTGTCTTGTACAATTCTCTTTAGTGTTGCCCTTGATCTCAAGTATTTGCTCCCCAGTTGTTTACTGAGGATTTACTCTGCTCCTGACAAGAGCTGCTGAGTGAACAGGGTAGATAAGGCTCCTGCCCCTTGGTTACTGTTCACTTTCTAGCTGAATTTGGACAATAAACAGGTAAATGACAAAAAGATATTTTCAGATTTTAACAAAGGATTCTGAGAAAAAGAGCAGTATGTGGGATAGTTAACATCAGACAGTCCTTCTTTATGGATAAGATTAGGACAGTCTTTCTTAAGGGAAATTGGAACTGATGCATGATTGGTATGAAGATGGAGAAAAACATAAAGGAAGAACATCCATTATGATGGGGGTGAGGTGGAAAATATCCAGTAGGTTCAAATGGAAGAACTGTAGCAAACAAAACCCGTTTCCAAAATAATGTGAGCAAAGAGGAGAAAAGTATGGGGAAATTCAGATGGGTAGAAGTGGGCTAGCTCATGGTAGGATTTGGGGATTAAGGTAATTTGTTCTTCCTCTCAGGGGAAGCCATTGTAAGATTTTAAGTGGGTTAATGGTATGATGTGACTTATGTTCTAAAAGGATTTTTCTGAGGAGAGTCATTGTGTTTATGTGTTGGTTAGGGTGAAAGAAAGGAGGAATGGCATGAGGGAGAGCAGTTAGAAGATAGCAGGCAGAACAGACAAGAGAGGTTGGTGGCTTGGAGTTGGTGGTGGAACCAAACAGGCACTGGAGGCTTATTTTATAATTACAGATGCTAATATCTGCTAGTAGAAGGAGTAAAGAGTTCTACAGAAAGGAAAATAATGAAGGGTCATTCTAAGATTTTGCCTTGAGGAATGGGTAGATACCATCGTTTATGGAGTTGGGGAAGGTGGGGGAAGAAGAATATTCAGGAAGGAAGGCAAAACCAGAGATACTCACACAATAGTTCTGAAATATATTTAGCTGATTCATACGAAGGTCTGATGTTGGGTGTTGGATAGGAGGGATGAAGACAGACTTGGGAGGTAAGAGAACATAAGTGGCATCTTTATCCATAAGGGAATTGATAATTACTATAAAGAAGACAAGGAATGAGAGAACGGGGGATTTGTACAGAGCTTTGACACACATCATTTCTGGTAGCAAGAGACAAATCAAGTCAAATAAGTCTAAGCAAAAAAAAAAAAAAAAAAAGGGAAAACAGCAATTAGCCATAAAGTTTTGGAAACATTTCAAGAAACTAGACAAAAGCACTGAGAAGAAGCTCCCATGGGCTCTAGACACTTCCTTTCCTTCCCAATGACTTCTTTGCTTGGCTCATTTTCTTTTGCTTTCCATCTGGAAAACAGCTTTTTTTGCTTTTTTTTTTGCTGAGACCACATTATAACTTACATTTTCTTGTCTATTCAGTAGACCAGATTAGATGTATTAGTAGGTTTTCATACAAATTTCAAATTTACCAGAGAGGATATGATTGGTCTATCTTGGGCCACATGAGCACCATTGTCCAATAAATTATATTCAGAAGGGTCATGTGACAAGAACATGGCCACTGGGAGCCTAACCACATAGGTGAAGGCTTCAGTGAGGAAACAAGTCCTGCGAGTTGGATATTTATGTGTTCTTATCTGTCTCAACTCTACACATTTGTTATAGGCAGTAGCTGCCCACCCCCTTCTCTGTGCTGATTACTGCTTCCACAATTTCCCCTAAGCTCTTTGCTCTGCCAGAAATGCTGAGCCCATCTTCTTGTGGCCATCTGTCTTAGCTAGCTCTCTTTTCCACAATAAAGTGCCATAGACTGAATGACTTAAAGAAAAGACATTCATTTCTTAATTTGCTGGTTGTTAAAAGGCCAAGATTGGGCCGCCTGCGTGACTAAATCCTGGTAATTCCCCTTTCTGACTTAGGTGGCCACTTTCTCGCTCTGCCTCACATGGTGGTGATGGGGAAGCAAGCTCTCTTGTATTTCTCTATTATATGTGTCTTTTTATAATTTCACCTAAATTTATCTAACTCTAGTTTTTTTTTCCAAATAGCATCACATTCTTGATTAGGGCTTCAAAATGAGAATTTGGAGAACGACTTCATTCATTCCATAGAACTACCTGACTCTTTCTCATTTTTCAAGGCTCACAGTTTTTTAGCTTCTCCCGGGACTAGAGGTCCAGCCACTGCCCTCTCAGATTGACAGCATTTGGTGGGCACATCAGTTGGAGCATTTACCATTTTTTTTTTTAATCTCACCTCTCCTCTAGGACAGAATCTGTGTCCCATTAGGGTGATAGTGTGACAATGGCAAAGGATAAACTATGGTGAAGTCTATTTAATGGTGTTGGGAGGAAGGGCCCAGTGAGTGGTGATTAGATGAGAAGTGTTCTCCTTTGATGATTGGTTAAGGTCTTTATCATGGGAATGGCTTAGTTATAATGAGTGAGCTAATTATAAAAGCAAGTATGGCCCCTTCTGCTGACTTGCTGTGTTCCTTCTTTTCCTTTTCCAAGATGCAGCACAGAGGTCCTCACAAGCCGAATGCCCTTGATGTTGGACTTCTTTTACTTCAGAATGGTAAGAACTGGATTTCTTTACGAAGGACTCAGTCTCTGGTGTTCTGTTACAAAATGGACTAAGACATCTCGGTAGGAGAAGGACGCTGACAGAATCTTGAGTCAGGATTTAGGAATTATTTAGGAATAAACAATGTGTACATGTGTGTGTATGTGTGTGTATGCATGTGCACTTACACATATGCACATGAGCATGTGTATGTATGGGGAGGATGCAGTTGGTGAAGACAGAATAACCACGCCAGTTCTATGTGTGGTTTTATGCATATAAAGAGGCAAACATTGAAATTTCTGCCTTTGGATGGTGCATTTTAATGAGGTAGAGGGAAGTGAATAGAATCAAACAGCACAGTTGCCAGAATTAAGGGCAGAATTATTTGCTTTTGGCTGATAAGAGGGACAGTAGTAGTGCCACAGTTGCTTGAAAGAAAGAAATAAACGTTATCTGTGCAATGATTAGTAAGAGAGCTCACCCTTCCTCTTTTGTCTGCATTCACAAAGAGGCCCAGGAAAGCCTGGCCAGAGAAAGGCATTAATCAGCCTGAGAAGGGAGGATTAGGGATGTGCTAATCTCCATGCACAGTACATATTTGTTCATTCTTACAACAGCTACTATTTTTTTTTTTTTTTTTACACAGGGTCTTGCTTTGTAGTTCAGGCTGGCCCTGAGCTCAGCCTCAAACTCACATCACAGCAATCCTCCTGCCTCTGCCTCCTGAATGCTGGGATTACAGGCATGAGCCACCATGCCTGGCACTGTGGTATGTGGTATGTGGTGCTGGTTGCTGCTGGGGTGAGTCTCCATGCCCAGTGTTGTTATGTGGTTACCGGGGAATTGAATCCGGGCCCTTGTGCTTGCAAGACAGGTACCGGAACCACTGAGCTAACTCCCCGGCTCCAACAGCTATTATTTTTGATCATTAAGTACTACTTGGTACTGTAATTTGTTCAGAAAATATTCATGGTAGCAATATACCTACTGCCTATTACTGTGACCAGACTTGTCTGCACTATGTACTGTGTGAAGCACATCATACAGATTGCCTCAGTTAATTCTCAAAACTACTGTTTAATGGAGGCAATTTTCACTTTTCCTATGAGAAAAAAATGAAGTTCATACAAGGTTCAAAAACTTGGGATCTTCCTCCTCCAACATCCCTGGCTGGTTCCTGCCCAATGCACACATTTCTTTGGTACTTTGTTGCACAGCAACAGGTAACTATTGCTCCAGATAGGTAACCATTAAAACAAAGCACAAGAAGAGGATGCTATGGGAGCCCAGGAGACGATCTGAGATGAAGAGAATAGTTTTGCTTACAGTGTCACACATTAACTTGTGGTTTCTGTATGTTTGGGTTGGGTGTGGTTTTCCTGGGTCATGTATTTCTGTTTGTGACAAGAGTCCTGTCAAAGTGTTGGTCAGGGTCAAGGTCTTATATGAAGGCTAACTGGGGAAGAACCTGGGCCCAAGCATGTGTCATCGTTGGTAAGCCCATTTGTTATGGTTCAATGGGGGGAAAAGCAAGCTCCTCACTGGCTTCTGCCAGTTCCTTGTCACGTGAATCTCTTAGACACAGCCCCTTCCTTCCTCAAGGGCAGTGAATGAGAGTCCTCTAGAGAGATACACCATGTTATCTAGAGAGATCAGGGAAATAATGACCCTTGATGGAAAAATTATCCATCTGGCACCTTTGTCATCATTTCTCATTTATAAGCAAGTGTTTGTATTCACCTCACCCAAGATTGTTGGATGACAAATCCCTGGCAGCCATCTTAGACCCTGCCTGCCATGCATCTATAACCATTAGCCTCTGTCGCGGTTGCTTGTGGCTTTGTGTGGTTCTTGTCTGACCCCTTCCATACTCTGCCATGCAGACAGAGCTTGTGTACAATCTCAACCACCCACAGGGTGTAACACAGAGCCTGGCATTCTTCAGTGTTTGTGTTGTGTGAACGAAGGGCTTGTTCAGGGTCACACTGTCGGGCCTCTGCAGGACTGGGGTGAGAAGTTCGGTCTGTCTGTCAGCGATTATCATCTTTTCCCTCTGTTTCCTCCCTCCCATGAGCATGAACAGAAAAAGATGAAATGATCCTTTGGAAAGAACCATAATGGAACCTGATGAAAGTCACTGGTGAACCTGTCTTACCAATACTGTGGAGTTAAACTGTGAATTACGTGGAAGAATTTCTCTGGAACATGAAAAGTTAACTTTGTTGCCCAATGGTCAATGCAATGATTTTTCTTCAGCTTTATTTTTATTTGTCATCATAATAACTGAAAAGGCTCAAACATCTCCTTCCAGGATTCAAAAAAATAGGCAAAATCCTCTGTTTCATCCTTTCCTCTAAATTTTTATCTCTGGAAGGTATAAAAAAATGTCTTCCTAGATTTAATTAATTTAGGATTTAATAAAGAAAATAGCAGTATTAATAGAGTGGAAAATGTCTTCGGGGCAGGTTTGACTCCTGTTTTCAATTGTAACTCTGTAACTTTGAGAAAATATCTTAACCTCTCTGAACCACAGTCCTTATTATAAATGAATCTCACACTAAAGGGTTGTAGAGATTTTAAAGGGAGATTATGTATATGAAGCTGCTGATGTTTATTAAGCTTTCAAAAATGACAGTTGCTTCTATTTCTTATCAAAGACTATAGACTACAAAGTAACTTTAAAATGAGGAGAATAGTGAAGTGTTCAGAGAAGACAGGATATCTAACTACTACTTCCCCCTGCAGGGTAAGAATCAGAAATGTACTCTGGATCTTTGACTTGGGAGGAAAGACAGGCTTCCCTAAAAATAAAACAGCCTGGGAAACATCTTGCAAATCGTGTGTGTATATGTGTGTGTGTGTGTGTGTGTGTGTGTGTGTGTGTGTATGTCTGTGTGTATGTGTCTGTGTGTGTGTGTCTGTGTTTGTGTGTCTCTGTGTGTGTCTGTGTCTCTGTGTGTGTGTCTGTGTCTGTGTGTGTGTCTCTGTGTGTGTGTGTCTGTGTGTATGTGTCTGTGTTTGTGTGTCTCTGTGTGTGTCTCTGTGTGTTTCTGTGTGTGTGTCTGTGTCTGTGTGTGCCTGTGTGTGTGTGTCTCTGTGTGTGTGTGTGTCTGTGTGTGTGTTGTTTCTATGTGTCTGTCCAAGACTGGAGTAGTATCTGTTGGCTGTGGTTCACCTGCCCTTCATGAGGGTGTCCAGCGCACATGGGGGAGGCTGCCATCTTGCAGAAACCATCAGATCCGGGGACTGAGGCTGTTACATCCTGACTATTCCTTCGTTCTAATGGCTTGCAGCAAGGCACCTTCTGGGGCAGGACAAAGTGAAACGCCACTCGCATTTTGTTCTTGTTTCACTCTCTGTTTCAAGTGGGCACTTGAGAGTTCTTTGCTTTTTAACTTCCAAAGAAGTTGATCATAGACAGTGCGCTGTTTGACTTCAGTTTGGGAGAGCTGATCACCCGCTGGGGAATTGGAGAGAGACACAATCGCCTATGGGAACAGGGAGATGGAAGCATGGAGTGGGAGGGAAGCAGATCCAGCACTAGAACGAAATAGGGGTGGTGGTTTGATAATCGGGAGACCATATCCTCTGCCATTCCTGTTCCTGTCCTGGAGGGTCTGCCACTTCAGGCTTCAGAACTCCTAGGTCAGCAAAGGGTCTTGCATTCGAGGTTGGGGTGCAGCAGGTCCTGTTGGGGCTCCGTCTCCACTCTGGGACAGCACTATTGTATTTCTGTGGACCCCACCCACCTGCCAGGAGGTGCATCTGTGCCATGGGTGTCTTTCAAAGGTTGAAGGGCTGCCTTGCTCTCCATAAGAGCAGACCAGGAGTGCCAGATAATCAGTGCCCCCCGCCCCCGGGGAACCATGCCCCCAGGGATAGACATGCAAGCTCTCTTGCTACTCGGGTTGACTCGAAAGATGGCACTTTGCAATATTTCCACACTTTTGCCATGAGATCAAACTCCAGTTGCCCAGTCTTTTCATCCTGCTTCGCATCCCTAACAGAGGTGCTTGCTCTAGCTAGGTAAGCCACCTACTCTCGAGACCGTGTCTCAGGGTCTGCTTCTGGAAAATAATGGCTCAAGGAAGCAAACCATCAGGTCTTTGAGAAACTAGAGACTAGTGCAGATCAGATACTGATGGAGGCTTCCTGAGTTTTCTGCTGTGAGATAGATCTCTCTACCTTCATGTATCATGGGAGTACTCACAAGGAATGAGGATTTCAGCTAAGTGATGTTTGGGAACCATTATGAGGACCAAAATCAAAATGGCCAAAGTTGATGTACTATGCTGTGACACACCTTTCTGCTTATTTCTACTTTTCACTATCTTTTAGCTATTTTATAGATCTAAAGTTATGAATCTCCCATGACAGCGAAGGGGACTATTTTTACAGAAACACAGATTAATTGTGTGAGGTAGAATGCCCTTCATGGTTGTTGCCTCAGGGACAGGTCCACTGTTGCATCTATTTGCAAATTCACCTTGTCCGTCCTCCTCTGCTTCTACAGGTGCGCTTCTTGGAACTCTCCCTTGCAGTGGTTCTAATATCCTGCTGCTTCTACTGTTATTTATGAGTCTCATAAATTTTTGAACACATTATTATATATTTGTATGAAAGTCATACTTATACCTTTAAAAATTATTCCTTAACATTATTTAGGTTAAATTCTCTTTATCTTGGGGCAGTGGGGACAGTTCAGAGGTCAGGAGGCTTCTGAGGGATACGGGAAAGTTTGACAACATTGAAACTCCTTGCGGGGAGGGAAATGGGGGATCGGGACACAGGCGAAAGGGGAACATTTTGGGAAACATTTCTGCTCCTTTTGAATTTTAAATCATGTAAACTAAAATTAATAAGAAAAAAATGAAATGACTTAATCACAAAAATGTCATCATAAATTAACCAAAATGAAGAAAAGATAATACAAGACTGAAGTATTTTATTCAAAACAATTTTAGAAATTTTAGTGACACATTTAGGCCATGTCTTTGAAATAGAGAGAGTGGATCAAGTTTTACTTACTTTGGGTGTTAGGATTTCCTTTGTGGAAACCTTTTTGAAAGTATTACAAATGTTGATGTTGGTCTATCTATCTACTTATCTATCTATCTATCTTTCTATTATCTGTCTATCTGTCTACTTATATTTCTATCTAGCTATCTATATTTTGGACAAGAATAATTTTTGCAGTTGTACACATGAATAGCAGAAGTACATTTCTCACAAATTGAGGCATGCAGAAATAGTTATTTTCCTTTCTCAAAATCCCTTTCCCATTTTATAGCTTTAAAATTTTTATTTTTCTAAGAGATAATACTTTAAAACAGTATAACATTCAAAAAGAATAAAATTATGGAATAAAAATAAGGCATTTCAGTAGATGACAGCTTTTTATTTTAAAAATTTATGCAATTTTATTTTAGTTCATAGTGTAACTGGGCTTGTTTTTGAATAAATATAATGTTTATCTCCTCTCATTGTGCAGAAAGTTAATGCTTCATGTCCATCTTGTCTTCTACCACACGGCAGAGTCCAGTGAGTCAGCAGCTTGTTTGATGGAGCTTGGCCACCTTTTCTCTGTTTGTTATTTTCTCTGGGTTAGAAACTAAGGGAACCAGTAAAAGTCAGACAGGGTTTGGTAGCTGACTTAAAGGGGGAAAAGTTATTTAAATTTTATTGCAGTTTAAACAATTAACAATAAATTTTTTGGTCAAGGTTTAATAGTTGAATAAGTTGTTCAGTAGGCTTATTTCCACATTCTGACAATAAAAACAAATCTAATTCTAGGTGCAACTAATTACTTGTTGACTGCTTTAAAAATGTAATGTGTTTATGTAAGTGCTTAACAACTAAATGTGGCACTGTTGGTTGTGTTTCTTTGTGGACAGAGATTCCAATTTTCCTTTTGACTAACTGGGTAAAATGAAGTAATAATTTTTTTATTACAAGATATTAACTATCTGGTAAATGTCATGATACTTAAAATAAAACTGTCTATAGTTTGGATTTTTCCCGAATCTCACTGATATGTAAAGGCACTGAACATGTTTACCAGATTCTGGCGCTGAGTTTTAATCTAGAACACCCATAAGTCACCTGCATTTCCAAACATTTCCCTAACATCTTCATTTTAAATTTCGTAGTCTTGTTTAATTGCATTTTGTAATCCTTCTCTAGGGACTGACATCAACTGTAATGTTTCAAATATAATTTATTCATCAAAACAGATAGCTAAATTTATACCTTTAATGACAGCCACACACACATATATTTATTTAGTTTGAAATGCTGTAGAAGTGCTTACATGTGAATACATAGAATTTAAAAATCCCATCAAACTTAAAAGCATCAAAACAGCAGTTTATCTACGAAATTAAGGATAGTAGGGACTCCTTCACAAGTCTGCCACAAGTTAAAATGACAAATCTGTGTGACATTCCTAGAATATCTTCTGGTATCAAGGGAGGATTAAGGACCCACCTTTGCTAATATTATTACTAGTAGCAGAAGCCAAATCACTTGAATTTGTGTGGAGGGAAAAATGACCCTTTGCTCATAGCTTGCACTTCTCTATCACAGGACATGTCAAAGCACAAGTGATTTAATCAAGGCTTTATGTGACAGGGAACCTTTATGCTGGATACCTGAGGTATAGGGCAATCTGCCTGATTATATGCAGTCCTGGTACAGAGGGGCAGCAGCTGGCAAAAATGTGGTTGGACGCCGAGGACATGTGCCATTGGTGACTGTTTTGATTCTGTCTGACCTTTGCCATCACCCTTTCTCCTCAGAAAGCAGACTCTTTGGGAGGGAGGGTCTTCATTTCCCCGTGGCCAGTTGCGTTACACAGAAGGGCAGGTGAAAGATTTTCAGTGTGTATGACCATTTGGGGCAAGGAGATTTTAGTTTTTGCAATACAGTTTGGGGAAGAAAAACTCTAGTTTCTATGACTTGTGTGGGAGATGAAAGGGGAGAGAACTGAGAAGGCAGAGTAACTCAGAGAGAGACTTTGCTTTTGAGGCCTTCTGGTGCTTTTAGTGCTAAGCACAGAATATGCTATACTTTGGGAGTTCTTGTGTATGTTCCAACAGATTACGGTGGTCATGTATCAGAAAGATAGAAGACTTCTGGAAAGCTACTTCTAAGCTGAATTTTGAAGCCAGAGTAAGAAGGGAAAGGGTTAGTGACAAGAGAAAGGGAAAGAAGGCCCGACACAGGGGAAAGCAGCAGGGATCTGTGGGAAATGAAGAGTGAGGGAAGACAGAGTCTGCTAAACTAACAGATTTAGAACTTCTAACTCAAATCAAGAGACAGCCATGACAAATGAGGTGATCATACACTTGTTAGGATTTAACCTAAAAGAATAATGAAGCCTATGTCCAAAGATTTATGTTTATCATAAAGTATTGATGTAAAATCATAAATTTGGAAACACCTAAATATTCAGCAATAGCTGGTTTATCCTGCAGTCATCATTTCTATGAGCTTTTATGTATTATCAAGAGAAGTTGTGCATGAGGTCAGGTTGAATAAAAAACCCCACATAACCATGTTTTAAGATAGTCAGGGTTATGTTTTGGAAAAACTTACATGTACACATGTTGGCTTATTGGGAGACACCAGAAGGAGATAAACCAACAGGTTAATGGTAGTGACCTCTTTTTTTTTTTTTTTTTTTGAGACAGGTTCTCGCTTTGTAGTTCAGGCTGGCCCTGAGCTCAGCCTCCAACTCACATCACAGCAATCCTCCTGCCTCTGCCTCCCGAGTGCTGGAATTATAGGCGTGAGCCACCACGCCCGGCACTGTGGTGTGTGGTACTGGTTGCTGCTGGGAGTGGGTCACCACGCCCAGTATTGTTATGTGGTTAACCCGGGATCATCGAACCCGGGTCCTTGAGCTTGCAAGACACTGGGCTAACCGGAACCACTGGCTAACTCCCCAGCCCCCAATAGTGACCTCTTGATTGTAAAAGCTGAGGTGATTTTATAATGAATAGGAATTATTTTTATAATAGCAAAAGGAAATAAAGTGGTTGTATTCTGTTGTACTAGGACTTTTCTTAAATGGAGGGAAAATCCTTTTCTTTCTAAATCAGAGAAGTTTCAGGAGAGTGGTGCTAGAGGGAACAGATTGGAGTGGGTGGGAGGTGAGAAACTAGAGATTCTCAGGAAGGTGGTGATGAGAGGGAGTCGCGAGTGAGGGAGGATTCTGAGAGAGTGGGAGGAAGGGCGCGGAAGGCTTATACCCAACAACATTTATTCCTCCTGGAGCCCCATTTGCTGTCTCTGTTTCTGACAAATCTCCCCATTAAGTCAGAGATTCTCAGCTTTCCTACTGCTAGTGTACTGGTAGCTTTCTCAGGTGTGCTGCCAAATTTTGATTGAAGTATAAAAATGTATATTTGCTATGGCTGCGAATACCATGACAAGGTCTATAATATGGGATCTGTGATGTTCTAATTAAAATAAATCTCAGTTCCGTGGTACTTTTGAATTTTTTCCACTTACACAGTAACATTATATACATTTGCCTGAGCTGAGAGATGCAAATATAGGTACCCTTTATGTCCTTTATTAGCTTTGCTGTAATTTAAGGCAAATCCATAAACCAGTAGGAACTTTAGTTTCACTGACTGTGAAATGAGTGTGAATGAAAATGCTCACTGGGAGGGAATAATTTTGAGGTTTAAAAACCATACCCTGTATGGGAAAGTGCCCCAGAGATCCCGATTCTAACAAATGTGGAGCATATTACATGTCACATACTGCTGGTGAGCTGCTAATTACCAAGGTGACAGTTAAAGATGAGCCACGGGGTTCCCTGGACTGTTGCCAGGCAGTGTCTGCCCACATTTCATTAGAGGATAAGATGGTGGACACATGGCATGAGTCTACTCTATTTGCAGTTTAAGACGACTTATAGATTGATTAGATGTTGAGAATCAGGAACTGATTTAGTGAGGGCTGAGGCAGAATTCCATAAGGATTTCCCAGAAAGAGCAAGGAGTTCTTAATGGCTTTAGATGACCCAGGCTTTTGCTCACGTGCCTCTGAGAGAGATGGGAGAATGATCTGTGAACTGGCTCCGCTGGGGCAAGGTGGACGAACACAGTGCTCGGAGTGCTGGAAAATGCTCTTCAGGTACAGAACAGGGCTCCAGTCACCACCTCCACCAAGGGGCTGAGACAGAGTCACTACTTTGGAATGACAGACAGCAGGCTGAGAACCTGTGGGGTTTTAGCTACTTCTTTAAACCTCTGGCACCTTTTATGCAGTTTTAACTTGGAGATTGGGCAGGGAAATTTTGAAGAGCTATAAAGGCAGATTTCTAGGCCCTCATTCATTGGAAAGCCACGGAAAGCTTCTGAGAAGGTCTCTTTGTGGAGCTCCTGTACCTCTGGGTGAGCTCTGGCTGCTCTGTAATGATAATATTTATATACCTAGCACCTCTATGGTAGTGTCATCCTAAATGCTTTGCATTTATCAGTTTAATCCTCACCACCACGTGACGACATAGGGCATCCAGTTTCCCTGTTTTACCAAAACACATAGCTAAGTTAACTGAATGAATAAATAATTTGTTCAATGTTGCATATCTAAAAGTTATCAGAGATAAGATTTGAAGCCAGATAGTCTAGCTCTAAGAGGGGGACTCTTAACTCTTGTGCTGAGCAGCCTCCTAAATTTAGTCTTCACATTGGCCTCTGAAATAACCAGGATATACATTGTCATTGTCATATTTTGGATAAGAATTCACATCTTGTGAACTTAAGTGACTCAAGTCAGATAAGGTCAGTTTTCTGGGGCCTGTCAGACCTCATATAAATTGCTCTTCTCTGCATCAGATCTTAATTAATTCTTTTGACTGACATAGGTGAGAGTCAGGTCAAGGAACTTTGTGCCTAGAATGCCAGGCGACATCCAGTTAGCATCTCTTGCTGGGCCGGGGGTTTCATCTTCTGTGTCAAATACTCCAGAGCCCTGGAGTTGCTCAGTGGAGTGTAGCTGGAGTTAGGGAGCTACAGTAGGATCTTCTGACATCCAGGTCATTGAAGGGACTGTGGGTGACAGGTCCAAGAGGGAGGGGATATGTAGCCATTCGAAAAAGTCCCCGGGATCGTAAATTACAAGCCCGTGGGGATAACTGTTGGGAACTTACAAATTTACCTTTTTGAGTATGTGTGTAAGCATAATAAATATCTAAACAAAGGGGAACACTTTTAGGCAGGAAATTTGCAGATGTCGTTCTTTCCTCTCTCTGCAGATGTGCAGCCTATCTTTCAGGAAGGGACTCGGAGACCTTGGCCTTCCCTCTGCTCAAGATCAACAGTCAGTGTCCACCAGACCCATCCGTTCCAAGAAGAAGGAAACCCCTCTGCAGTGACGGAATGCTGTGAGTGGGCTTTGCAAGGAATGAGCCTGGAATGCAGGTCCTGCTGCGTGGTTTGGGCCCAGAGAGCATGAGTCAGGGGTGACAAGGATGACCTGGGCAACAGGTACTGATTTTATCACCAAGGCGATGGTGAGAGGAAAGTTTTAAACAAGGCAATGACGAAGTTGACCGTGTGAACTTCAGTCCCCGTCAGTGGGCAGGAGGCTGTGGCAGGAGACAGGAGGTTGGCAGCTATAGGAGGGAAGATAACAAGGCCCTAGACCAGGGCGCCGGGCCTGACCAGGAAGGACGTTACCATTGTGAAGCACAGGAAGCTCGCCGTCTGCTGAAGGCCCTTTAACCTTCTGGAAAATTACTGAAATAAATCTCGAGATCTCACCAGTCAGTTTTCCTCATGATGGAGAAAACTGCCAACACAGCCTTTTGGTGTGCATCTTAGTTTTGAGTCACATTCTTAAAAATAAGGAGCCCCTGTAGTGCTCAAGATGTGGAATCTCTTCATCTTGTTATCGTCTCATTCCTGAGTATTTTTCTTTTGGAGAGGGTGGATGTTGACTGGGTTATAGAAGGAATATTCTGTGTTTTCCAGCACAATGAGAAAATAAATTATGGTTGGGTTAGAAATGGACTTTTAAAAAACGTCACATATCAAAGAAGAGACTGTTGTGGAGAATAGCATACCTTCATTTCTATCAGATAACTCTCAAGTTTCTGTTGAAGAAGTAAATAAGACATTGCTTTCAGAAACTATGGCCTCAGCAAAAATAACACGTATGATTTTAAACTTGAGCCCATGTTTTAGATAGAAAAGATCAGGATAGTGTCCTTGTCTGGAGGAGCACAGGACCCTAGGTGGGCAGTGGGGCTGGTTATGGAGAGATTTTGTCTCCAACCTTGTCCTGGGGTTAGATCAATGTGACAGATGGAAGTTTTTGACTCCTCTGTAGAGAGCATGTCCCCCACTGTTTGTAGTCACGGCTTTCCACCCACTCAGCCATGCTAGGCCATGAAGAATAAATCTTTATCAACTCTTAGCCCTTCTGTCTCTCTCTACTCCCACTTGACTCCATTTCCTGCTGCCCCTGCATGGTTCGGGTACCTCTGGTTGTCACAAGAACAGGCGGTCCTCTTTTCTCTAACAGGTTCTCACACTGCCAGTTACTCTGTCTCCAATCTACCCTCTGTAGAGCAGCCAAAGTGGGCTTTCTCAGTTGCCATGCTGCTGTCTCTCCATTTGATTCTCCACTGTGTGGCACCTTCCTTCTCTCTATTATCATTTCCCATCACTACTTCCAACACAACTGCCATCCAGACACTCTGGACACCCAGTTCCAGAGAACCCTTCCCCCATGTTGTGTGCCTGATGCCTAATTTACTGGCTCTGCCAGGATTCTCCACTCATCTTCAGGGTGAGTCCCACATTCTCTCACATGGGAGCCTGTGCTCTGTCAGTGTCACACCTCATCGCAATCACATATGTGTGGTTCATCATTCCCCCTGGAAGGTGGGCTGCCCAAGGGTAAGGATCAACTGCTATCCCATCACCATCTTGCCTCGATGATGGCCTAGTGGACAACGGACCCATAGCTTTCTACACAGGACCCTTCACAGGCCCAGCTAGGATACAACTGTGTGATGAAGTCAAGGCCCGACACACACTGGAACCGTGTATTCCATGTTGATGTTTCCATTTCTGGTGCACAGAGACAGTCTGTTTATTGTAGAATCCACTGGCCACATGGGTTGTTGAACTGAAAAACTAGTTATGAGTGGAAGTTATGGTACAGGTTGCAGGTCCATGTTTTGGAGGGTTGATACCCTTTTGCTCTCCTTTCTTTCTGCTTTGTGCTATGTGATCTCTCTCCCTGAAATGCTGATGCCCTCTGTCCTGTGGGTATAGAACTAAGGAGGATAGAACTACGGCCTGCACTATGCTGGTTGGGCTTTAGCCTCACCAATTGTGAGCTAACTATGTCTCTTTCCTTGTTGAATTACCCACCCTCAGGGATTTCAGTACAGTAACAAATAATGAACTAACACATGTGAATACTCTGAAATAGAGTTCTAAGTATAAGCTATAGCCCATATTTTTAGAATGTAATAGTACAAAAAGAGAATGTAAATCTCCTGTGAACAATTTTTATATTGAGTTCACATTCAAATGGTAATATTTTGGTATGTTGGGTAAATAAAATATATTATTAAAATGAATTTCAACCATTCCTGTTTGTTTTAAAGAATCTGGTATGATAGAAAATTTAAAAATATTCATATACATTGTATCTTATTCTTTTTTTATTATCTTTATTGGTACATTACATATACTCATCATGATTGCACTCCATAATGGGGATTTGTACCAGTATAAGACACAACTTAATTCTCATTTTTTGCCATAGCCCTACCCACTCTACCACCCCTCCATATGCATAAAACTTGTTTTCTTACTTTTTTGTTATAATCTCATTATTTTTCCCCCTTCACCCTATTTTACATTGAGCATTTTCTATTTCACAATATATAACATACAATTTTAGGACTTATTTACATCTTTATTTTCTCATACCAGAGAAAAGATGTGACATGTACCTATCTGTGCCCTATTTATTTCACTTATGAGGATATCCTCAAGGTATGTCCACTTAAGTATAAATGATTCAAACTTATCATTTTTTATGGCAGAGTAATACTCCATTCTGTAGAAGAACCACAGCTTTTTTATCTAGTCTCCAGCTGATGGACACTTGGGTTGTTTCCAAGATGTAACAATCACAAATTGGGCTGCTATAAACATGGGTGCACAAATGTCACTGTGATATGAGTCTTTTAATTCTTTTGTGTATATACCTAGCAGGGCAATGGCCAGGTCAAACAGGACCTCCAATCCTAGCTTTTTGAGGAATCTCCAAACTGATCTCCACAGGGGTTGTACGAGTCTACAGTCCCACCAACACTGGAGAAGGATTCCTTCTTCTCCGCAGCCTCGCCAACATTTGCGTTGGCTCATTGTATCTTATTCTTGTGGGACCTCATTGGCTTATACCTTTCCCTGATAAAAGAGAATGTTTAAATTGTCCAATAATATATTATTTTGGTGATCATTTTTTTTGGTCATTGGAAAGGATTTTAAAAATACAATAACTGAAATTAGAAGTTTTTAAGAGCAACATCTCTCTAGGATACACGGGTCACATTTTGAGGATATTTTCTCACACCATCCTTTCATATTTAAAACAAAACTACATGTCAGGTTAAGCCTGAGCTTCTTTCACTTGTAATTGGATTGTAAATTTTCATCTTTTATTCAATATTGTTATAAAATGAATTTGATGGATTCAGAGTATTCTGGTGGAGGCTCAGGGTGCCACACATCTTGCTTCTTCTCTAAGCTTCTGACTGGTGGATTTTACACCGATTAATAGCTAGTGATGAAGAGTTGTTTTATGGAGTGATACTTGGACAAGCCTCCAGCAACCCATCTTTCATTGCCTGGTGAAAGATAGATTAGGACATAGCCTAGACTTGAATCTGAATCTGAATCTGAATTTGGATCTGGGTATTTGGGAAGAGTGTGTGTGTGTGTGTGTGTGTGTGTGTGTGTGTGTGTGTGTGTGTGTGAGAGAGAGAGAGAGAGAGAGAGGGAGAATGAGACAGAAGAGCAAACTGAATATAATTAATTCCCAGGCACCTAAGTGGATACCACAGCCGAGGCCACAGAGAGAAGGCCAGGGTGCTACTCACACATCCTTCCGGGTGTATCTAGAACATGGATGCTGAAAAGCCTGAGAGGACCTGCTGTTCCCAGGGAAGGATGTAAAAGAGGCTGTAAAAGAAAAGAGTGAAAAGGGATGGAAAGAGGTGGAGGACACGACAAGACTGATTGGTAATCACTGTCACAGTGCAGAGCAGCCGAGTGAATGTCCAAGCCCTGGCCACAGGGCATGACCATTCCACACAGAGAGATCTGTGGAGAAAGTGCAGAAATGTCCTCTCCAGAACTTCCCCACACAAGAAGAGAAGGTGAGTGCCTTTCCTGCTGGGCTATTGTAGAGGTGGAGAAGCATAAACATTAGTTGACTCCAAACATATTCTAAATGGTATAAATTGAAGCTCCATTGGTGAGAATTGTCCTAAGTCAATTTTGTGATACTATAGTTTGGAATTTTAATGTCCCCAAAAACATTTTTGTTAAAGCCTTGGTCTCCAACATGGCTCCATTGGAAGGTGCTGGGAACTTTTAGGAGGCAAGGCCTTATGAGATGTCTAAGGGGGTCATTGGGGAAACGTTTTCCAAAGGGATTGTGGGCCTGATCTGGCCTCTCCCTCTCTGGCCCCTGGCTCATCTGTAGTGGTTTATTTGCCACTCACGCTTCTGCCACAGGCGCTACCTTTGCCACAGATTCAGAGTAATGGGGCCACCTGGAAAACCCAGAATCAGGAGCCAAAATATTTTTTTCTCTGTATAAGTTGTTTTTCTCCATTCTTTTGACAGTAAGACAAATCTGACTAAAGCAGGAAGTGCAGAACTGTCCTGCTGTTTTGGTAAATATTGCTTGTCCCAGGATTATAAGCAGGCGAGAGTGACCCCCGCTTCCCTCTGTCATGATGCTGCTATCAGTGGCTGTGTTGCCATAAAGTTGCCATGAATTCTGCTGGTACTGGCAGTGTTTATTTTCTAGCAAGATCCAGAGAAGTCATAGGTCTGGTCTTGCAATCTTGTTCCATGGTACTCTTAAAAGCACCTTGTAAGAAAGGATGACTGCAGGTAAATTCGCTAAAGGTATCATTAGCCAGATTCTAGCTGGATCAAGGTATAGAATTCTCAGTAAAGGAATGCGATATGGCATGGAAATGAAACCTAGGCAAGGGTGTAGAGACTCTTAGGCTTCTTACATTCTAATATCCCACTTAGGCTACTGTGCAAGCAGACACTAGTGCAGTGTGGCCCATGTGCACGTGTAAGCATTGCTCATTTCAGCAATGAGAAGTTATTTCAGATATCCCTAATGCTGAATTAATGATAGAATTTGATACTTAAAGTGCTTGTCATGAAGTTTCTGGAGTTCAGACTTTTGACCAGGATCATTCAGATACTAATGCTCCTGGAGTATATATTTCTGATTAGAGTTCTTCAAATATTAACTAATCTACCTTCTTGACTACTTTAAAACCAATTTATAAAGGCATACATGTGAGCATGTGCATGTGCATACACAAACATATGCACATACACAGATGTTACATTTCCTTAACTGAGGGACTGTAAAATACATGATCAGTATTATTACATGAAAAGTCTCAGAATATTTGCACCACTGTATAATCCCAAACATACTTTTAAAAATTTATTCCTAAGATTCTTGGTTCAAACTGCGAGTTTGTTATCAAAATAAAAGTATAGAAGCAGGGACAGGTTATTGCTTGAAATGTTTCACAGGTTTTCTTTCTCAACCTATTTTACTGTGTGTGTGTGTGTGTGTGTGTGTGTGTGTGTGTGTTTAAAAATTTTTGTTTTGGTGATAGATATTTGGGAGGCCACAAGTAAGCTATTAAAATTATGTTAGAAACAAAATAAAATAGGCACAGCCTCACAAATGAAAAGTGAACTAACACTGGTAGGTCTGTGAAAAATAAGGACCATGCTTTCTCTCCCCAAGTGAATTTGATTTACTGTTCAGAGCTGCTGCTGTTCAGTCTGCCTGCTGAGGATCTGTGAGGGAAACTTGCTGCCATTTGTTTCTGCAAACGCAGCTCATTGTAGAATTCCTGGGTTTCAAGTGGATATATTATTTTATGAACTGAGTAATTAGTCCAGCTGGCTATATTCTCAGAAAGGTACTGGGGTGGGACAATTAACCTCAATACTTATTTGCATGCCTGTTATGGGAGTTAGGAGATAAAGTGTATGAGTGCTTTGTAAACTGTAAAGAGCTATTTGTTTTCCATCATTATTATTAGCAGTTTCTTCATAAACCCTTTCTCTGTACATTCGGGCTACTTGTGCACCTTATTAACATGTAACGTGTGTACACAGACCTTAACATTTAAAAAACTTATTATCTAGTCAATCAACAAATACGTTTTGATGTTCTACTAGCAGCTATGTGCCCAGTGCAAGGACAAGCTATGAATTGGAGAAACAAAAGATACATGGGTACCTTTTGTGAGCAAAGCAACAGTGGCCTAAACGCCAATTGCTATTTGGTTTAAAAAATTAGAGAAGGTTAATTCTGGAAGCCAGATTATTTGGATGTGTATCTCAAGGGGTTCATTTTCATTTCAAATACTTTTTCCCATTCTGCCTTCCCATTTCTTGAGAGTCGAAAGTGGACATCTGGGATATATTTGGGGCTGGTTCTGTTTTCATTTTCTTGACTTTTCTCTAAGAATTTTCCATGAGCATGAGAGCAGTTGGGAGTTCGGCGTTGGCTTGATTTATGTCTGCATCTTCCCTTCCCTCCCACAGTCACCTTAGGTCATTTGATTTCCTGCTCAAACAGCAATTCCTCGGGACAGAGCCTTTTGCCTTAATCTTTCACAATCAGCTTCAAGCCATGTCCTGCTCTGTTGTTTGGTGCTGGATGAATTTTCTGGTGATTTAGTGATAGCTCGCAGCCCAGTGGAAATCTCTATTTATGTCCAGAAAGAAATTTTATGTAAGTTACAGAATGGTTGGAAAATTTTCTGAATGAACACTCAGGCACTTCCACAGATTATCTGGAAAGGAAGGAGGGTTCATGTAAGTGTGTGTCGTAGTGTGGTTTGGGGAGAACAGGGTGAATTCCCATTGCTACCTGTCATTTCTGCTCCATATCTTAAGGTATTTACTGAGGAACCCTAACAAGTATAAAGCTATTATAGTAATTTTGAGCTTTTATTATTCCTAAAAAGTAAAACCAATAGCAACTCAAGCTGTTAAACAACAGGTCTCCTACAGCACATTTGAAAGTTTATTTTTTTGGAAGAGATGTTTAAGTCACACATATCCTATCACAGTCCTGCTCTGATATCTTTCCTCATCCACATGACCTGGTAGGGGACAGAGGGAACAATATCTGAGTCAGAGGAGGCCTCTGGGCTGGTCCCACTGAGCACTTTTGTCTTCAGACAACTGCACACCTATCTTCCTTAGTGCTCCTGCAGCTTCTGAGGTAAGCATGAGCCTTCAAGAAGCGGGCTTCCTACCTATCTCTTGCTGCATGTCACTGCATCCCTAGATGCTCCTTCATGGCTCAGCCATCACGGATCTGGAGCACGACTGTTCCACGCGGCCCTGAGCCAGTCGCCAAGCAGAGCGCTTACCAGAGTAGACACTCTTCTCATTTGCACAGTGATTTGTTATCTGTGTATGCTGCCAGAACTGCCAGCTCCTTTAGGGGAGGGATCTTGTCTCTTGTACTTGGCCAGAAAAGGGCCTGGCACACAGTCGACACTCAGTAATTTCTTGTTGAAGGGATTTGGAGTTTATGTAGCCCCTGCTTGTCAACCAAGGCAGCAGACAGGCATTCTCATGCTGGGAACGTGGGTTTTTCCTAGGTCGTTCTTAGCGGGCGGGGTTCGGAAGAGGCCCCCGCCCCGTGACCAACGTGACTCTGTAAGGATCATTGAGTGGAATCCGGAATGTGGATCTCTGAACGGATAAGTAGAGGGACAGTTGGAGTGATCAGAGGGCACCAAGATGGCGCAGGGGGGAGACAGAGCAGAAGTGAGGACTACAAAGCCTGAAAAACATGTCATCCTTTGGGGGACAAGGTCAATAGCTTAAAAAAGAAAACCACATTATTTTATTTCTAGGTTATAAATTATTGCAAACTCGTTATTTAACTAAAGCTATTGTAAGTAGAAAAGAAAACTAGCATTAATCTTCCCACTCACCCATAAACATTGTGAAGAGTTTGAGGGGTTTCTTTTCAGTATCTTCCACACACTTACTCTCCTCTTACTTTATTTTAAAATATTTAACCATATATTGTGCAGAAGCTTCCCCTTGTTGTTTTTCCACTTAATGCTGTTTTAAAAATCCTTGCTTTTTACTCAGTATCATTACAATTCTTTGACAAGTCATTGTAGTAGCAACATAACCTCCCAGCTTATGGTTATACCTGCCTGTTGTTGCACAGTTTTTCTGATTCTTTTCAACTGTAAATGAGCCAGTGGTGGACATCTTTGGGTATGAATTACTGCTGTTGGATTATTAGGTGAACTGCTAGAAGTGGAACTATGAGACCAAAACCTTGACTTTATTTTTTTGCATTTGTTGTTTTTTTTGAGACAGGGTTTCACTTTGTAGTTCAGGCTGACCCTGAGCTCAGCCTCAAACTCACAGCAGTCCTCCTGCCTCTGCCTCCCGAGTGCTAGGATTACAGTGTGAGCCAGCACACCTGGCACTGTGGTATGTGGTGCTGATTGCTGATGGGCTTGAGTTATCATGCCTGGCATTGTTGTATGTGGTTACTGGGGATAGAACTGGGGCTCTTGTGCTTGCAAGGCAGGCACTGGAACCAGTGAGATAAATCCCTGCCCCAAAGCCTTGACTTTGAAGCATGGCACCAGAGTGCTTTTCAGAAGGGTTGTGACAATTTTCATGGAGTATTTCTGTCCTGAGTCCCCTTTCGGAAGGGGCAGGATTTGCTAGTTCTAAAAGGGGTGTGGTTTGGACCAGAGTCTCGTGCTCTGTAAATCACACTAGTTTCAGATTTTTCCTGTGCTCTGAGTTTATTTAGTCTATTCTCCTGCAATAATTCTAGCAACAGTGTGAGGATGACTTCCGAGTCTCTGTCGTGCTGAGAGTACACAGCAAATGGCATTTGTCCATGGCTGGGACAGAACTGCCTGGACTGGTAGTGTGCTGCTGGGGGTGGGTCCTGCCTCCTGAGCAAGAGCAGGCTGAGTGACAGGTCTCAGGCGGGTGACATATTCTGAGGCAGTAGTCTAGTCCCCTGGGTCTGCGCTGGATGAAGCCTCAGAATCTAGGGTGGAATTTCCTGGCAGCAGGCAAAACAGAAGAGGCCATTTTCAAGTTTTCCTTCCTTCTCCTGAAATGTTTGGAGCCACTTGGGTTAAACAAATGATTTTAAGGTCATCTGCACCTAACTTAAAATGACTCTAGTCATGGCAATAAGTAACAGGAGATGGATGTCTCTGGAACAGCCTGCTTAACCCCCACGGAGGCCCCGGGCGAAGGTGGAGGGGGTCCTGAGCTGAGAAGGCAGCAGGGTTTGAACAGGGACACTGATGGCGGTACTGAGCATCACACCCAAATAAACTTACCTTGAGTAAAGCTAACCAGACACTGGACGTCTTGGAGCAAACAAATCACAGCAAAGAAATAACCTGGATGCTCAGCTGGACCTATGCTGGGAAAGCCAGGTGTAACTCTCAGCATCACACCTGGTGCTGGGGAAACACACAGTGCTTGACAGACTTCAGTATGCAGAGTCTCTCGCGGGTACTGTGAGGGTGGATCTGGGGCCTCCTCGAGTCCCGAAGTCTCAGTACTCAGGATGCTCAGGCCTCATGTGCATAAATGGGTCATATTTGCATATGATATACACACACCCTCCCATATATTTTAATCATCTCAAGATAGCTGGTAACACCTCACACGATACAAATGCAATTTAAATGATGTCATGCTGCATTGTTTGGGGAAGAATGATGAGAAATAAAAAGCCTGTAGATGTTCACTTCAAATGCAGTTTTCCCCTGAAATTGCTGATCTTCTGGATCTGTGGATTTGGAAGATCTGGATACTGAGGAATGGCTTCATATGCAGACAGACACCCCATTGCCTTGTTTTATACAAAGCGGTGTTTTTTAGGAGTCTTTCTATGCTTAATATCTTCTTGTCCAATAGGCAGACTTTATTATCCAAATGGGTAGATATATGTAAGCAAAAGCTTTCATAAGAAAGACCTTGCAGTGAGTTTGGCTCTGTAGTTTGGTCACCACCCAGTCCCGGGAAAGTCTCAGTTTTCTCACTTGTAAAATGGGTACAGTAGTGTCTGTGCTGTGGTGCTGACTGGGTGACTGTTTCCTTTACCCAGTGGCCAGGCTTTGGGTAAAACAGAAAAGCATCTAACACACTTTTGACAACAGCTGACCCTTTTCTCTTGCCCGTCCCTGCCTTGCTCCTGCCATGGCCCAAGTGGAGGTAGCTGCTCAGCTTTAGACATAGAAGAGGGGGCACATATGCTGCTCAGCTCTTAGTGAAACTTTTGATCTTTAAAAAACACTCAATCTTATTACAGTGGTTCTTCAGAAGTGGAAGCATCTTCTCGTGGTCTGGAGAAACAGAACCATTTTCTCTCCTCTCATTAAGGAGCTGAAATCCAGTAATACACAGTCCCTTAGATGCATTCCTCGCAAAGCTGTCCCGACTAGACTCCAACATGCTGTGTGATCTTCGGAAATCCTTTCACCTCTCTGCATATCCATTTGCTGTAAAATAAGGTGGTTGAGCCAGGTGACACCAACGGCCCTTTCAGTCTTTCAGTTTTTAAATTCTGTAAGGACCAGGAATAAAATCTTGAAGTTCATGTTTCTTTTCTGAAGAAAAAAAAAAAAAAGGGCCTGTTGTTATAAACTGGCCACTTGGGGTCGCTAGCGATCTAAGAGACCGGCTCAAGAGCGAAGCAAACCCCTGTGGCGGGGAATGGATTCTGGGGTTGGTTTATGAAATTTTCTTTTTTGTCTCTTCCATTAGTTCCAAAATTCTCCAGAAGACTTGATCGCACCATTAGCTCTGGGCGGACCACAAGCACGTGTTGGAGTCTGCTCAGGGCTGGGCCGAGGGGTCCCTGTTCTTTCCCACCCCAAAGGACAAGAAATAGGGAAAGGAGAAAGAGAGGGGTGAGCATGCCTGGGCAGCTGGCCCTGCTCTGTGGCTCCACTTCGATCCGCTAGCCCGGCAGCTGCTGGGCTGAAGTCAGCCTTGCCGAGCTGCGCTGGCGGCACAGGCCTGCCTTAGGCCTGAGGGAGCCTTCGTCTCCAGGAATCCGGGCACCAGCAGCCTCCTGCAGTTTTCCTAGGGGCTCTGCTGACAGCCAAGGCCGGGCGGGGGCAGCTTTGGAGGCTCCGTAGGTTCAGGGAGGAACAGAAAGGAAGCGGAAACCTAAGCAGCCCAGCACCTTCCCGCCTCGGGATCCTGGAGAGCGGGCGCGAGGAAACCCAGAGGGCCGAGGAAAGCATCTTCCTGGAGACCGATTTCGGGCGTCTGCTGTCCCTTTCCAGATCCGAAATGACTGTTCATGCAGTCTGTACCTCTCCATCCCCCTTAGCACTGTTAGAAACTGTAACTGGCCCAACAGAGCCCGCCACGGCGTGGAGCAGCCCCTCCCCCTCCGCGGCTGGACGCAAAGCCTGTCCTCGCTGGGCTTCCTTGTCACAGAAGTGAAATATTTATGTACCGCAGGTGCCCTGCCGCACCCCCTGTGACACCCGTTTGTAGTTTTGCGACACGGGAGCAGCTCGAGACATCTTCAGTTTGTGTTTTCTTGAGAAGGGGAAGGGCTGGTGAGCAGGGATTCCCCATCCCCACGCCAGCGGCGGGGCTGCGGGCTTGGAGCCCGGGCTGCTCCCCGCGCCCAGGGTCTCTGTGGCTTCTCCGTTCCCCATCTCCTTGTTTGTCGGCATACAACTTCCACGGACATTTGCCTGAGACAATTCTAGTGTAGGAAGAAAGCCCGAACCTCAACACTAATCTTAAGTCCCAGTCACTCACTCCACTTTCTTGACCTGTTGTCTTAACCCCTGGGGAGGCATCTCTGTAAAATGGGGATCACTGTGCTGTTTCCCTAAAGATACGCTTGGAAAGAGTAAACAATGCAGCGTTGACACAAGAAACATAAGCATTATGCGATGTAAGCATGCATTTTAAGTTTTAACAAGTGACTGAGGCTTAGTGAGACATCAATAAATGCCCTTCCTGACTCTGCTGCCCCCAACCCTTGAAACACCGCCACTGACTGCTATGAATGGAAAATCCGTGCCAGGCGCCCAATACGGAGGTGCTGTGAAAAGACCAGGAGACAGTCATTTGTGACCTCGCGGTACTGATTACACAGTGAAAGGATACTATCTTGAAAATATTGGTTTAAATAAAATACACTTTAAAAGTTAATTTTGCACATTTCTTTTCACTTTAAAATAATGTGGCCTGTAGAAAATTCAGCCAGACATGTGACTGTTTGTGGCTTACATTGTTCTCGCGTTGGACTGTGCTACCCGTGCTCCTCCTGGACGGTTCCTGCACCCAGGTCCCTCCCGCCTTTCAGGCCACTCGGAGCTTCACAGCACTTCTGGTTGCTCTCTCTGCTTTCTCTGAGACCTCCTGACGAGTCTGTCACTGGAAGCAACTGTGTAATTTATTTCATGGCTGAATTTGAGTAGGAAAGTTGTGTAATGTGTTTAGCTGTCTGGCACATCATAAACACACAGATACTATGATTAACATTTTTCTTGTTCTTCCTGGGTGTCTGGCTACCTAGTTAAGTGCTGGCTATTTGCTGTCTTGAATCCTTAAGTGGTTTATCCTCCTTTCCGGTGTGTTCAGTTCCACTGAATATGTCATGAAGCACTGAGGCCAGATCCTCTTTCTCCTGGTTCTGATCCAGAGGGCAGCTCCTGCACAATGCTTTTCCTCCTCTGGTCATCGTGGACAAAGCCAGAGCCTGCTGATTGGCATTTGAAGTCATTCTCCATCCTGGCCTTTGTTCGTAGGTATTTACTTCTCCTGAACTGCTGTCTCCACCTCTCCCCCTTCATCAAGCTCTCTCTTTCGCTTGCTGAAAAACAACCCTCGTGGTCAACACAGGAGCCACCCACTGAGTGCCCACTGTGTTCTAAAGAGTCCATGAGTACGAACTGACTTAATCCTCGCAACCATTCTGAAGGACTAGTACCTCTATTGCTTTTATTTTACAGGTGAGGAAACTGAGATGTAGCCAGATTAAGGAGCATGTCCAAAGTCACCCAGTGAGTCACACATTTTGGGAAACCTGTCACAGGTTTGGAGTCACAAGTTTATGGGAAGTGGAAGTAGTGAGCGAGAAGATAGAGCAGGAGGCACTGACAGCACAGAGAGGAGAAAAGATGGAGACATGGAGAGTGAAAGGGAAAGAGCAGCATTTGTGTGTGGGGAGCCAGGAAGGTCTCTCCAAGATATGACCAAGAAGAAGAAAAGTAAAGGTAAGGAGAGAGAGCAAGCTGAAGGAGAAGGAAAGACAGAGGGATGGAGATTTCAGCCCTGAGGTGACAGGTGCCTCCTAAAGAGCTGTGGAAGTTACTTGGGATTAAGCAGGAAGTGTGCGATGCAGAACACATAGGTCATGGAAACAATGAGCTGTAGTCAAAGGCCACTGGGTAAAGGGAAACTTAAAGGCAAACCATGGAAAGCTTATATAAATTATTCTTTTAAAAAATAAGGCATAGCCAGAGGCTTAACAAGGGATGTTTAAGGGTCAGTGGCATGGGCCCGGTGTAAGGCTGAACAGAGTTACTGGACCCATGTTTTGCAGACATATTTTCTGTGTAAAATTGTGGTGGCCTTTGTGTGGGTGGTGGTCCAGGGGAGACTTTTTGTGACAGTTCTTGTTGTCTGGCTTATGTGCATGGTACATGCCTGCCCAGCTTTATTTATTTCATTTTAATTTTTTGGTTTGAGCTTGAAAGTAGTGGCCTCATTCTGACTCAGACAACTTTCACAGGCGAAGATGGAAGATTTCTGGTACAGGAGAAGAGTGGTGGGAATAGCATGGCCATTTGGACTTTTTCAAGTTGATGGGAACAAATAACAGAAAGGAGGAGTGTGGGGAATCTTCACTGTCCTCCCCACACTGAACCTCACTTTGGAGATTCCCTTTTCCATGTCCAGCTGCCTGCGTCCCTCTCCTCGCATTCAGGGCCTCATTTGCTCTCCTTCTCGCCTCTTTCCGACTTGAACAGGTTCAGCACGCTCCTTTTCATCAGGTGCCAGCCTGGCTTCGCTTGCAGCAGTGCCAGCTGTTGGTTCCTCTCGTCTGTCTCAGGCTGATGCTTTTCGGTGTATCTGTGCATGCTGTCATTTGCTCCTCTCGGTGACTGTCTGAGTTCTCTCACTTCGAGCATGAACCAGCAACTTGTCTTTCCTGTAACCTCATCCCACTAGGACCCTTTCAACTGTCCTGTTCTTCTGTTTTCTTCCCTATAGACGATGCCTGGATCTGCCAGGGAATCTCTTGCACACATATTTTCCAATCTGAAAGTATACTGTGGTGATTTGGTGATTACTTACAGTACGATGTAATATTTATACTCAGATTTGTGTTCATAAAGGTCAAAAATATTTGGCCTTAGATTCTTTTATGAGGTTTTGTTTGGTTTTTGAGATTGCTTACACTTATTCTGTCTTTGGACAGCTTGCAGTACTTAGAAATTTCTTCCTAGATTGTGTATGATGGGACCAACCCCTGGTTCTGGCTCTAGCGTTAGGTCCAAGCAGAGGGCAGGACAGTGGAGTAGTGCATCTGAGCCTGGCCTTCCACTTGCTGCCAGCTCTTGGAGGATGTATGTGTCACTTTGCTGTGTTTTGGCTCCTCTGTTGTAAAGTGGATAGTGATACTGTGAAAAGTTATTAAATATTAGTTATTACCACCACCACCATCATCTTTGTTGTTATTATCATTGCATTCCTTATCTGAGATAATTGAAAATGAAAGTATTTCAGATTTTGGATTTTTATGGATTTTGAAATATTAGCAAATACACAATGAGATATATTGGGGATAAGACTCAAGTCTCAACATGAAGTTCATTCATATTTCCTCTACACTGCACACATGTAGGCTGAAGATAATTTTTTTAAACAATATTTTACAATGACCAGTGCTTTGACAACATTCAGTCAGATGAGGCTCTGTGTAGAAGTTTCATCTAATGGCATCATGATAGTGTCAAAAAGTTTGTTTAGGAATTTTTGATTTTTGGATTAAGAACATTCAACCTTCCTGTGGCCACAGTGACCTAGAGAATGAGCTTACAGTGACCCCGTGTCACACATCTTGAGTTCACACTTTCCAAATGCTACCATGCAAAAGGGAAGAGGCACTTTTAAGCTACATACATGCTCCTTTACTTTCTTGAAAAGGATTTTAATATAATTGTGATGGTAAAGCTTTAATTTATTAGCTTCTTTAAGAAGCTTCTGCGATTGTTTCCTATATTCTACAATGACATAACAGTCGTGTTGATAGATGTTAAGAAAGAGGTGCACGCAGGGAAGATGGCACACCAGCACAGTTAGTATCTAAACGTGGTGCAGGTTCCCCCCTGGAGAATGGCCAGGTGGGAAACTTGTCTCTTACCCGTCATTGATGCCCAGTGGCGAGGCCAACACAAATCAACCAGCACAGAAGAGCTGGCCTTGGGGAGCACTCGATGTCTGGACATAGAAGGGCCAAATTGCCACACACACAAAAAAAGGTAGGTGACATATCTGATTTCCTTCTTCCCAAGTGCCACAACTGGGCATGTAATTGTGGCCAATAGGAATAGGGAGGGTGTCCTGGAGGGAAAGGCTGGGAACCTCATCACACAGCTCCCCAGACCTTCAGCATGTGAAATGTGCAAAACATAAAAATGTAATCTGAAGTCTGAGCCTACTCTACCACTACTCTACACTCTGGCCCTTTTGTGATAAAAAAACCCAAAACAACAACAACAACAAAAACAAAAATGAGGAAATTAGTGAGAAAGAGAAAGGAATTTCCCTTCCCTTCTGAGCAGGGATTTCAAAGCCCTCAAATTGAAACAAATGTCTAAATTACATTTCCTTTCAACTATATTTATCTTTGGTATACTCAGTATTTAATCAACGTTGTGTCCTAAGAGGCCTTTTTTATGCAAGAAACTGAATTCAAGATGACAATTTATTTGTGGAGTTTTGGCCAGCAAAAGTTAAGCTGGACAAATAAACCTAGACACTACCAGTTTATTTAAAAAATTACATTCTGAGTTTCTATTTGGCTATCGTGGAAAACAAAAACATAATTTGACAATTTACTTTTCACTTTTTTGCACAAATTTATATTTTTACTATAAGTAGGAAATTTTCACTTTTGTTTAGCAATGTTAAGGTACTCTGCTACATTAAATTCACCAGTGGGGTTTGAAAGTGAGTGTAACAAACCATAAAAAAAATAAGAAAATCCACTTTTAGGGCTTTTGATTCATGCCATTTAATTGTTCGTCTAGTTCCATGATAAGGTGAGACTGGTCTTGTGTCACCGGAGGGACTGTATCCTGCTGTTTTTCCCCATCCTCATTTACAATGATTATGTTATCAGGCTAGCCAGGCAAAAGGGTGGAGCGACTATAATTTCAAAGCAGGATTAGGTTGAAATAACGAGGTCACCAAGTTGTGGTTACCAAGGCAACGTCACATCTAAGAATATGGGATGCTTCCAGGAGCTGAGGCAAAGCCTTGAGCCTTTTTCCCTGCATGCACAAAAATCACCTCCTTCTTAGATAAAAATTGCTTATTAATTGCTTTTAAACAC
>PVIR01020172.1:0-30971 GCA_004026965.1 Petromus typicus
GTCTCCACACCCAGTATTGTTATGTGGTTACCGGGGAATCGAACCCCGGCCCTTGAGCTTACAAGACAGGCACCGGAACCACTGAGCTAACTCCCCGGCCCAGCAGAGATGTCTGATAGCTACTCTTATAGGTCCTTGAATCACACATTTCTTGAGATTTTTTTTTTCCCAAAATCAGGACTTGTGAGGTAAGTGCCAGAACCACTGAGCTAAATCTCTGACCCAATCACACATTTCTTGCTCACGTCAAAATCAAGAAAAGAAAAGAGAGTCTTTGTTTCAGCCTGCCTAGGGACCATCTTGAAATGCTCTGATGGACTCAGCTCAGTCACCCACAGCGACAAGAGGGACATATGTGCAGTTTAGCTCTAACACACACACACACACACACACACACACACACGCGCGCGCGCTCTACCTCTCACTCAGAGGATCGCTGGGCTCCCCAGAAACAGAGACCCCTAAAGTAAATGGGGACTGGCAGAAAGAGAGAAAGGAAAGATCATGTTGGACGCTGAATGGCAGCCTGCTGCTGTCACTGCTTGTATTTGTTTTGCTATGACCCCAGGTCACGATGCTATACATCTAGGGACCCAGCACTTGGGAGGCTGAGGCAGGGGGATTGCCATGAGTTCAAGGCCAGCCTGAACTGCTCATTGAGACCCTGTGCCAAAAGCCAAACGGTAAATAAGTAAATAAAACCTTGCTGATGCTGCAATTAGTTTCCAACTTTTAGAAATTTGGGGAGAGATTTCCAGCTATAAAAGTACAGATAGGTACTAAACACATTTATTGAACCAAATGTATATTACAGAAAACTGATGCTTCCCAAACTATAAAACCAGACTATTCCACCTACATTAAAAGACAGAGTCCATATTTATGTATCTTTTTGGATCTTGTGGTTAGGCAAACAAATAGCACTCAGTTGTTCAAACATGTCATGGTTTCCTGGTAACAGAAGTCAAAGAATGATACCACTAAAAATATCAAACTCACTGAAGTATAAAGGAGAAAAGAGCGGTGGTTACCAGAGCCCAAGGATGGGCGGATATCGGGCAGAGGGAACAAAGTCTCAGTTAAGCAGGAAGGATAAGCCACAGGGATCAACCACAGGGAACGGCACCTACAGCCAATAGTGTGTATTTCAAACCTTTGAAAAGATTTAAAATACTCTCACCATGAAAAAAGGTGAGTATGTAGAGTGATGGATATGTAAATTAGCTTGATTTGATCATTTTGTGATGTAACCATACGTCATCAAAATACTTAACACCTCATCAAAAACTGGGCCTAATGGTCCAGGCCAATAACACAGTACTCTGGGAAGATGAAGCAGGAGGATTTCAAGTTCAAACTTCGCCTGGGAAATTTAACACAACCATCTCAAAATTTTTACAAATGAAAACGGGTTGAAGATGTCGTGCAGTGTGAAGGCCCTGGGTTCAATATCCAGTCCTTTGAAAAAAAAAAAATCCCACTCATCATATCCCATACATGCATACAATCATTATCTGTCAGTTAAAAAATTTAGAAAAGAACCATAACCATTCTAGATCCTTCACACTTTTCAAAATGCTACAATATACAACAGTTGTCACCTTCTCACTCACCCACCATACTTCCCCTTTCAAACTAGGCCTTCTTGAAGGGCCAGCTTGCACATACCCCGTAACAGGGAGCTCACTTCCTCCAAGGACACCATTTTAACCTCTTACTATTGACCAAGCATCTGCTTTCCTGTCATGTCCACTCAGGGGTCCAAAACCCCCTTGTACAGCTGATTTGTTAGGGTCTCCAATGGCTGGTGACCCTCTCAGCTCCCCAGCTTCCTCCAGGTTCAGCACCCCCAGTTCTCTGAGGCTCACAGACACTATTTCTGGCCCCCTCACCCTGCTCACCTTCCCCCGGTGCCTTTAGAAGACGTGAAGAACGCGGAAGTGTAGCAGCTGCTCAGCACCCAGGCGCGCTCAACGCGGCGCGTCGGTCTCCTCCGGTCAGTCTTGTTTCCACCCTCAGCCTTCGCCACCCCTTAGCCCTTGCTTTACTTTCTGAACTTGGCTTACCCTGCACTGTCCCCTCTTTGCACCGTCCCCAGAGTGGTCCTTCACCGAGGTCACTGTGTCCGTGACTGGCTCCAGCAGACAGTCTAGGTGCTGCTCTCGGCACTGCCACCCTTCAGCTCTGTCCAAAGGCCTGGGCAAGGTCTCTTTGCTCAGGGTCCTTCCCAGAATGCAGCGTTCCTGATGTGCCTAGACGGCTCTGTGGTGCCTGCTGTGCTTCAAGCAGATGCCAGGACGAGAGGCTGCCCTGGTGGGCCGCCTGTAGCTGCCCTCTCCTTGGCTCATCTCGAGTTCGCAGGTGACTGTCAGTCTCCACTGGCTGCAGCTACCCCTGCTGCCGAGCTGAGAGGAGTGAGACCCTGAGCCAGCTCAAAGGGGACACAGTGGGACAAAGGCTCTCAGCACCAGCTCCATGTCAGTACCCAGGCTGGGCCCGACCCCAGGGCTACGGTTCAGAGGGGCTGGGTGTCCTTGTAAAGAAAATCAAGTGCTTATTCAAAAGCTTCCACCCAAAGTGACTCCACCATGAGCCAGGATTCAGTCACTGCAAAGAGAAATCCCTGCTAAACAGGAAAGGCAGGAATCGGCCGCAGCGAACACAGACACCGAAGTGCCTGGCAGAACCTCTACAGTAGGATCCGAGTCACTGCACGAAGCACTTAGTAGACCTCACTGGATCCGTCAGTTCGGGGAGGCAGGTGTTATTACCCACACTGAGGAGAGGTGAACCTCTGTCTCAGGAGTGTCAAGTCACCGTCAGCATGGGAGGAAGGGCGGACAGAGTGCTCTGTGGACTCGGAAGACAGTGTACGTTAGCGCTAAGAGCTCCTGCTGGCCTGGGCCTGGCTCCCTTCAGATCGCAGGGAGAGGAGTCCAGGCCTCTCCACGCCCTGCCAACCCTTCCTATCACTCCTGATATTCTCGTTCATTTCCAAGGACCCTGTGGAAGTTGGGCAGGAGGCCTCCAAATCCTGCCACCAGGTCAGACTTGGGCATCTCTGCCCACCGCCTCCCACTTCCCGCCTTCTCAGCCCGCCTCAGTTTGACCTGTCCTGGCACACACGTGTGTGTGAGTGCATGCGTGTGCCCTGCCGTCTATGAAACTTATCATTCTGAGACTGTGCATCCAGTCAAGACACTCAGTGTAGGTCTTTCACTAGCGTCTGAACGTCGGTGGTGTGAAGCTCGCGCCACAGCCGAAGCTGCACAGACAGCTCAGGGGGAGGGACGCGAGCGTGAGAGCGGCCTGGGCAAGGCAGCCAGACCGCGTCTCAAAAAGCAAAATACAAGCACTGTTCGCTCCACTCTTTTTGGTTTTTAAAGAAAATCTCCTGAAGCAAAAAAGGAGGGTAAAATACAAGTTGCGAGGCTGTGTCGTCCCTGGACTATTTATTAACATTATCAATTCCTCCTCCTTTGCGCAGTTTCTCAATCTGCATACATTAGATTTTTTAATATCACTATTGTCTCTTAGAATTTAAAATTACTTTCATGTCCTTAGGTGTCTCTATTTCAACTTCATTTCCATCATTTCTTTGGAACTCAACTTGATAAATGAGTGGAAAAGTTTCTTTTTTTCTTTGTGGTGAAAGGAAAGGTAATTTTCAATTCTAGAACATCTTTCTTTTGAGTGCTAAACTACACCCATTTTTGTAGTTATTTTAATGTATTAGAATCCCATCTCCCACCCCGACCCCCTTCTACATATCTCAGGAGACGGCGGAGCTGCGGTGCCTTTCAGTACCCTAACATCCCCGGTGGTCTCAGTCTAACGCGGCGGACATCTCAGCTCACCGCTCAGCTCTGCCACACAGCCCAATAGCCCTCATCAACAATGGGTACTGGCTTGTGCCAATAAAACTTTATAAAAACGGGTGCCTCACTAGCTTTGGCAATGAGCTCATTCCGCTTCCTCGGCCAGTGATTGGTTCACAATCGGCCATGTGACCCAATCCTGGAGCCCGGGGTCCGAGGAACGTCTCCTAAGGGGCTTCTGGGAAGGTGTGTCACAGTCAAGACCTACAAGGAAGAGACAGTCCTTCTGCTCTCCTTTGGATGTTATGAAATCCAGATGTGCCAGCTGGCAGTGCGGCTGCCATCTTGCTCCCGACGACAGAGCACGGGAGTCACGAGAACCAGGAGGAGCCGTGGGAACGACACGGCCGCGCGCTCTGTGCCTGCAGCCCGCCCCGCTTCTCCTGCAAGGACAGTTCTCCCCTAAGCCAGTGACTTGGCCAAAAGGCAGATACGACTGGGGCGCCCTCCTCCCAGCACTCAGCAAAGCACATCTCAGAGAAGACGTGTGCAACTTCTGCAAATTCGAATTCCTTCCACTGTAAAAAAGCCAGTGTCGCTCACGACCCTTGTTCTTCCAAAAAGAAAACATAAAACCAGTGGGAGAAAACAATAGAACATCCATACGTATTTAAGATGAGCAGAAAACAGAGCTGATAATTTTTCACTTTTCCCACAATCGGTGGGTTTCACAGACCTCCGCCCTCACGCAAAGCATCTCTCCCGGCTGCCCTGGGCCGAGGCAGTTTGCAAATGCTACGCAGTGCATCTGCCTTGCTAGGCACAGCCCCAAAGGCTATCCCACATGCACACAATTAAAAGTTAAACATCAATTAAGATGCGCGGGATCCATTTAGCTCTCTGAAAAGCACTCAATAACCAAACACATTTGGGGCACAAATTAATCTACATTGTTTCCTTCCTCAATCCTCAGTTATTAGACATAGTGGAGCTCGTTTGTACTCTGCTAATTGGTCGCTGGACCCAGGTTGAGTGGACCGCGAAAAACGAGCCCAGATAAGGGTACGAGTAAAGGGGACACGTGGGTCGGGGCAGTGGGCCAGCGGGTCTGTCAGGAACAGGGTCACGCAGAAGCCCCTGGGGAGGGCGGACGCGCCTCCGAGAGGGAACATTAGAGCGTCTGTCCCCTGAGACCTCTGCTGACAGGTCCGGCTGTCTGTCTAACGAAGACTTCGAGAGCTGTGACACGGCCCACACCAAAGGAGCACGGATCTCCTTCTTCCTAAACCAAGACGTCTTCACTACTGCACCCCTTCCCTCTTCAGCACTTAGCAAACCACTAAATCCAGTCTACTAAAATTAGAAACTGGCTTTAAGTTCCCTTTGTTGCATAACAAATGACCACAACTCAGCCCCTGGTGTGGGGGGGGAACATAAATTTATTCTTTTACATGCTGAGGGGGGTGGTGTGTGCCTGTGACCTCACCACTGGGGAGGCTGAGGCAGGAGGATTGAGAGTTGAAACCAGCCTGGGCCTGTCTCACAAAACTAAACCAAATAAAAGCAATTTTTTTAAAATTCCGTTTTAGTTCTGGAGAACTCTCATAGCTGTGCTCTTTCCAGAAGCCGAGGGAGAAATTTTAGGTCCTCGCCCTCTCTCGGCGTCTGGAGGCGGCCCGCACTCCCTGGCTCCGGGCCTCTTCCTTCTTGCAGTAGCTCTGCCCTTCACGCTTCTCTTGTGTAAGGGTCTCTGAGACGATACCGAGTCACCTGCCATCTTGAGATCTTCCACCGAACTGCTTTTGCAAAGTTCCTTCTACTGTGTGAGTAACTGACCACGCATTCCGGGTGGTCAATAGACACAGGGGGGGCGGGGGCTCGTCAGCCTATCAGAAACAGAAACGACACCCAACACAGCCCACAGCGCCTCCTCGCGGGACTGCCTGGCACTACAGGCTCCGCCCTGCCTCTTGCTCACACTGGCTCCCCTCCCCCACGACCTGTGCTCCCCACCCCCCCACCCCCAGGTCCCTGCAGCGCCAGCACCTGTGCTTCCTTCAGGAGCTCACACAGCTGGGCCACTCCTGACAGCCAGGTGGCTCTTTCCTGCTGCTCCCTGAGGTCACCTTGCTCCCTTACATTTCCCCGTCAATAAGTTAACTCCAGTGCGTTTCGTGTTCGCCTGTCTGGCTTCCTTCCGGTCCCCACTGGAACGCTGGCTGACACGTATCAAAATGTGGCATCTGTTGGATATTAGTGATCTCCCCATAACCAACCCCTTGGTTTCGTATCCGTATATTTATGAACTCATAAATATGAACTTTTTGATCTCATCAATATGTTCATCCTAGACCAATTCTAGGATACGAATAAACTAGACGCAATGTAACAAAAAACAACATAAAGCCAGGAAATATTGGCAGGAAAAGGGAAGAGGTGAGTGTAGGGAGGGGGCTGAGAAAATTGTAAATAACATAGTTATTGTGTCACGACTTTAGGGGGTGAATTGGTCACTTCTACTTTTAATGTAAACTGTGGGTGTTAAGAGGCTAATCAAAACATGACCTTCAAGCATAGAGGGACAGTTTCTGGGACGTGTTTTTAAAAACTGATGGATAATCCATCCAGGCTGTCATAATTCTACACATGTATGTAACGTATAATGATTAAATCAGAGTAATTAGCATTTCCATCTCCTTAAATATCTATCATTCTCTATGTTGGGGACCTTTGGACTCCTCTCTTGTGGTTCTTTATAGACTATTCAAATCGTTGTGACCCGCAGTCACCCTACTGGGCTTAGACCACTAGAAGTCACTCCTCCTCCGCTCCTCGGATCTAAGCACGCTTCGGTTCCCCCTGCGCAGCCTCCCCGTGTCTCCCCTCCCTCCTGGCCTCCCCAGCTTCTTCTGAACCCCTTACTCTGAGAGTAAGGGGCCACATACAAGAACATGAACTATTTGTCTTTCTGTGCCCGGCTTATTTCACTTCGTATAACAACCTCTTGTCCCACGGGCTCCACCTTAGAAACAAGCTAGCCTTTATCCAGGGGAAAAACAGGAACGAGACGCTGAGTAAGGACGTGGCCCAAATACCTCATTTAATCCTCAAAATCTTGTAATGGAGCGGGAAATTTATTACTTCTTCTCATTTCATAGAGCACTGTAGCTCGAGGGACTTGAAGAACTTGCCTTGTTTACAGAGTGAGCATGTGTAAGAATTAGGGCTCAGGAGTTCAAAGACTGCTCTACTCCACCCATTTCGCCTGATGATGCGGATGCAACTAAGAATCGATAAGAAAAGAGGGCTGTGCTCTTGAGAAACTGTGAAATCAAGGGTCTGAAGAGCCTGGTGCTGACAAGAGAAAAGCCAGAGATGAAGCCCTAAATGTATTACTGCAGAACAGCCGTGTGTTGATCAGCCCCCAAAATATGGCCATCTGATAATTCGGGTCTCATACTTCAAAATCTTCCAGCTCTTTCTCCTACTTCATTCTTTGTACCCAATGAGTCATAAATCCCTGTCACTGATTCCTCTAACAGTTCTCTCTGTAAGAACCATTTTATTTCAAAAATAAAAACACATTAGTGGTAAAGACAGTTTAATAGTATAAACAATATAAGAGAAAGGAAGTCTTTCTCCCATTCTCGACCCCAAGTGTCCTTCTGCAGACACAGAAGTCGTTAAACTCATGCACACATGCAGGCACACACTCTTGCACGACATATGCACACCACACACACTCTACTTGCTCGCCCGCCCGCAGAAGGGAGCAACAAGACCAGACGTGGGTCCCTCGGGGCAGAGGGCGAGAAGAGCAGGTGAGGCCAATGCTGGGAGACCCGCCGGGGCAACTGGGATGGTTGATGAACTGTGGAGGGTTTCGAAGGAAGTCCACGGCAACAGGGAGATTTGTGAAATAATTATAGGAGCGGCAGAGGTGGAGGGGGTAGAGCACCTGGCTCGAACCAGTTCTTGGATCTGGGGATAAAGAGTTTGGAATGACTCCTCCACACTGAGGTCAGGCGCTTGGCTTCGCTGGAAAAGCAACATGAGGAACTGGATCATGAGTTCAGTGTGGTTGCACCTGAAGTATGTGGAAGACACAGAAGACCACTAGGAATGAGGGGCTCCAGACTCAAGGGACAGGTGGGGCAGCAAGAGGCACAGCCAAAGCCGTGAACAGGAGGCACCCACTCGTGGGGAGAGGCCAGAGTGTGTTGAGTCTCACGGGTGGAGGAAGCCCCATCACGACATCCACCGCCCGGACAGTGCAGGACACGCCCCTTCGGCCCGCCACACTCCCCTGTCTAGAGATGTGTGTCCTGCTGTCCTACCTCTGCCACGCAGAGATGGAGGTTTGGCAAGTTCCATACATAAGAAGTGCAGCATTTCTGCGCTGCAGACACGTTTTCTCAAATTAGGATGTACAGCCCCCTGCAGTCGGCTGGGTTTCAGAGTGTAACAAGTGCCAGGCTGAAACAGGCACTGCTGTTCGCTTTGCTGTCTGGCACGTCTGCGCCACGGAAGAAACTGCATCATCCAGGAGAGGCCTGAGTAGGGCAGGGTGGCCCAGGGGATGCTTCCACTCGTGCCTGTGGTGAGGAAGAAATATTTATTGTCTGCTACCAGCCACCGAGAATCCACAGCGTTCTGCAGCATCTGTTCCTTTTCTACTGACTGAAGTAACATTTATATACCATAAAATGTTCAGGTCTCAAACACAGGCTAGGGCAGTTTTGACAAATGCATCCATGGTGGCCAGTGCTCCTAGCAAGACATTTAACCCCGGAAGTTACCTCGTGGTCCTTGGATCAATCTTCCTCACCCCTAGAAACAAACACTGACCGACTTCTACCGCACTCCGTTAGATTCTGCACATTTTGAGTGGACAGTTTCCTGAGGATCAGCCAACTCCACCCCACTTCCTACTTCTATAAGGTCTGTGAGCTTTACTGGTTTTTATATTTTTAAATAGTGCAAAGAAAAACAAAAGAGGAACCTTTTGTGACATGTGAAAATTATATAAAATTCAAATTTCAGTGCTTATAATAAACCTTTCCTCTTTCTAAGCTGATACCTCAGGTACTTTCTTACAGTAACAGAAAACTAACAGCCTTTATAGGAAAAGCTCACTGATCCCTAAGAAACCTGCTTCAAGAACTGGAGTCAAGACTGAGACACAGATGTCTTGAGTTTTGTTTTAATCACATTCTTAAAGTCATAATTATCATTCATCCAACCATTCAAATTCTTGAAAAGTTAAAATATTATTAAAACACGCAGTTTAGAAAATGAAAAGCCTCCATATGCCCAGCTCTCAGGAAGAACTCTACTCAGAGGTCTTAAAACGAAGTTACAACTGATACTGAACTGTTCTGGTCCTGCGTCCCTTTCAGGGGGCCATCGTCACAGAGACCTGCCACGACTGACGGGACAAGTGACACAGCAGACAGGGACAGGCCAAAGCGGAATGCCTCGAGAGAGTTGGGACTGTGCCAAAATCTCACTCTAGAGCAAGCAGGGCCATCTCTGGATTAACATAGCACCAAATGTCCAATCCAAGGCAAGCTTAATTCAAAATCCAGGGTACAAACTGGGCATCCGAGAAAGGAATCGGCGCTCTCAGGATGAGAGCGGGGAGCGGGCGGTGCCGCCATGTTGTGTGTTAACACCCATCTTCCTCAGGATGAGAGCGGGGAGCGGGCGGTGCCGCCATGTTGTGTGTTAACACCCATCTTCTGTTGTGTGTTAACGCCATATTTTCCTTATCCACTCATCTGTTAATAGACATATAGGTTGCTTCCGGATTTATTATAAATTGTACAGCTATAAACACAGATATATTCACGTACCCCTGTGATATGATTCTTTAATTCTCGGAACATACCTAGAAGAGGTACAAATAAGTGAAATGTAATTTCCAGTCTGAGTTTTTTGAGGACTCTCCATAGTGGTTGTGCTGGTTTACACTCCCACTAACAATGTAGAAGGGATCTTTTTCCTGCACCTGCTCCATCATTTGTTACATGATTTCTTGATGATAGCCGCTCTTTCTGGGGTAAGCCGGAGTCTCACGACGGCTTTACTTGCATTACTCTAATGCCTAAGCATGTTGAACTTTTTCGTGTACTTGTTAGCACTTCAATGAGTGTGAAATAAATAGCTGTGGATGTTTACATGCCTCAGGGTGTGTGTGTGTGTGTGTGTGTGTGTGAGAGAGAGAGATGAAAGCTATGGATCTTTTCCCTAGAAAAATATACCTGTACACACATCCCCATTCATTAATTCATGGGGCTCTTGGTCTCCTGGCGCGTGGCCAGGAAGCCCATGTGAAACAGCCTGTATCCTGAGGTATGTGTCCCTTGGGTGATACTGTAGAGATTCTCTAAAGTGCTCTGGGGGCACGCATGTGGCTCACAGTGTGCCCCGCCCCGATCACTTGCAGGGTGTCCTCTGTAGACCACTTGCTTTAGATCAGTACAAAGTCTCTTAACAGGCTCTTAAATTATAATTCAGCTTGCTTTGGAAAAAAGATGCAAGAGTTAGATTAAGTGGAGAAATTGGTGTTCTGACACCGTGTGTGTTCGTGTGTGCACACACGTCTGTGAGCTGTGTGTTTATGCGGTACACACTTGAGAGATGAATCACGCATTCTCAGCCTGCCATTTCCTGGGTCACCAGACTACCATCAGCCACCCTGGGAGGAGCCAGCCTGGGCGTCCCAGGCTCCCAGCCCCACAGAGCTCCGTCCCCTCCTCCACCAACAGCCCGTTTTATGGGCCACCATCGAGGTGAAGGTGCCTAGGGCCACCGGACCTCCGCAGCTCTGAGGAGTCCCAGTTCTCTCCTCCCATGAAAGTCTCATTGGCTTCTTATCCCCGAGCTTCCTTAAACTACGCCCCGCTGCACCGCCCAGAGGGGATTATCGGCTGCCATGTAGCTTTCATCTTTCCACATACCCAACAGCAGACAGGAGAGCTCAAAATGTGACAGAAACAAGAGCCCCGAGGAAAGGAATCCCCGCGGGGTGACTCTGTCTCCGAGGCACCGAAAGCATCCTACACAAATGTAGAACATGGGTCTCAGCTCTCCGGAATTTTCCTGTCTCTTCTGGGCTGAAACCATGAGGCTTATAAATAAGTAACCGCCAACCTCCAGCTCTGCCGTGCAAGGAAAATCAGATCGCAAAAAGAAAAGCAATCAAGAAAGGCCGGGAGCACGGGCTTTAAAGGACGCACGCGCGCGCCCACACACACACACACACACACACACACACACACACACACACACAAGCGCACACACACACACACACACACACACACACACAAGCGCGCGCGCACACACACACACACACACGCACACGCACACGCACCCGGAAAGGAAAGGACGCCACCCTTCCTGGTTTTCCAAGACAGGCAGACCTATAATTGTTTCTGAAGGCAGCTCCAGACGACACAGGAAAGCCGAGTTCGGCTGAGGAAAGAGAACATTTTCATGTCACAGGCTTCTCAGACAGCAGCTCTATTTCTACGTATGGGGGGCACGGGACCAATAATTCTGCTACCCTACGGCTGCAAAAGCTGACCAGAACTCAAGTTTGTTTGATCAGGTCTGATTTTTTTCCCCAGTAACCCTGGAGGGCAACAGAATGATCTGCAGAGCAAATCAAAAGGCCCTTCTGCTGTGCAAAGCCAAGTGGCCCAAATGACCCAAAGAGCCTGCTTAAATGTGTATTGTTTAAAATTTTTCAATGGCTTCTCCATTCTCTAAGGATACCAGGATACATCCTCAGCTCCCTACGTGGTCTCTAACTGCAGGGTATCACACGCTTAACAGCCCACCCAAGGACACTTCTGACAGGGAAAGACACCGCTATTAGTAATGCCAGGACGACAGCCAGAAACCAGGGCTGTGCACACAGACCGCGGTCCCCACCCTGAGGGCCGGAAGGGGCTGGGAGCCATCCTCGCGTCATCTTCGCAAGCGTCCTCTACGCCTCCTTCCCGGCCTCACGCTGCCTTCCACCTGCTCCCTGGGCTCCAGGAGTCTTCACTGGGGTCCCTCGTCCTCACCCTGCCCCGGTCTCCACCCAGGTCTCCACCTGGGTGTGGCTGGGAAAGGGAAGGCTCCTCCGTCCCCAGGACAATGGCGGCCCCTTCCTGGGCTCCCACGCTTCCGGCCGCACTCTCCGCACGCGTGCAGCTCCCTCTCAGAGGCTGTGGCTGACAGACACATGCAGGAAGCGCGGGCTGGGCCCCCCGCTGCCTAGCCCTCAGGCCCGCGCTGTGGCGGACACAGAGGCTCCGCGTTGTGTCACCGCCCTCCTCCTCACCTGTGCCTTGCCCACATGGCTGCCTGAGCTCTGGACCACGTGGCCTCTGGCCCGGCCCGTCACAGGCTGAAACTCAGGAAGCTGGGAAATGAAGCCCGGGGCCAACACCCTCCCTCTGAAACCTGAGGCTCCCGAGGGCTTTAGAATTCGGAATCTTTCCTTGCAAGAAGATGGTGTTATGTAACACGCCACCGCTGGGGCTGGGCGGCACCCTGTGATCTGCCATGTGGCTGATTCTTCAGTGCGATGTGTGACTATTCACCCCGAGCAGCTGGATGGAGCCTCAGGACACCTCGCAGGCGCCCATCGGATCAGGACTGCTGCGAGGTGAAGAAGAAACTTTTGAATTCAAGAACTTTTGAATTATGAATTATGGAAAAAGGGCTGTGGATTTACAGTGGTTGATAGTTGATCTTAGGAGCTACTCCTGATATAGAATATACTACATACTCTATTATACTACATTAATATACATTACATATATAGGAATTCTCTTGGCCCTCAAACTACCCTACAAAGTATCACTGCCAGCATTTCAGAAAACTCAGTGCTAATCAAAGGAGCCTGCACACAAGGCCGCGTTCCAGGCCGAAGGCTGTCACTGATAGCTGGCGAGGTCCAGGCCCCGACCCAAGTTACTGCGACCTGACCATTGTAGGAACGGGGCCGGGCACCCTCTTTCACCCTTAGACTATAAACCACGAACGTTCAAGGAAAATACAGAACCCCACAGAGAGCCTGCGGACACAAGTGCGGCCTGGCCCATGCCGGCGGGAGCCCGAGCTCTGTGAGCCTTCTCTAAAACGTGCCCAGCGCGGGGGGAACTCGGGTCAGCGAGGTGTCCCTGGTGCTGCCGGGGACGGATTCCTGCCAGGAGCCCCTGGCAGTGATTTCCTCCAGCCACTGTCCGCTGTGCTGCCCGCTCGGGGCCAGGCACTCTGCTAAGCATGTGGTAAAAAGACAGATGGAGCTTTGGGGAAAGTGAAATAGCAACAGTTAGAAGCCGGAGAAGGTGAGGACAACCAAACGCAGAGCAGGATTTTAAATCAATTGATAACTGGAACTAAAGTAGAACAAGACTTAATATACCATTTGTGAGTTCTTCAAGATTAATTCCAACAAATTCATATCCTAGAAGTGCATGATTCAGAAGAATCACTGACAGAAACCTAAAAATATGAATAAAGTCTCTATATACCTACTGATCACCAAACATTCATGAGTGCAGACCGCCCAGATTCACTGTTATTTTATTGTTTAGGCTTTTTGAGACAGCGTCTCTGTAGGTAGAGGTTGGCCTCAAGGCTGGCTTTGAACTCACTAAGTAGCCCAGGCTGGTTTGGAACTTGCAGGGATATTCCTGCCTCAGCCTCCTGAGTGCTGGCATGACGAAAGTGTGCCGCCATGCCTGGCACTATTACTAACAGAGAATTAACACAGTTCGCCTGCATAACACAGGTGTCTGACTAATGCTTGATAGTAGAAAAACTAATATAAGTCAGGAATGTGATTTTCAAGTACTCATATCTTTGGCCTGTTGAAAGCTGAGATTATCCAATTGAAACTGCATTCTATAGAGTGCATACTATAAAAAAAAAAAACTAGTAAAATATGTTTGAGTTTCAAGAGAAACAAAAGTGTTTCAGTAACTACTGTTGAGGGTGAGTGCTCCACAGAGACACACCACATGCAAGCGTGACAGCCCTGTTAGCTGCACGCTCTCCTTCCTCATAAGTATCACCCAGTTTTGACCAGGACGTCAACGCGCCCTGCTAGACAGACTTTCCCGGGCACCCTAAAGTCACGCATGCCATGTGCCACACACTTGGTACGGAAGCTGAGCAAAAGATTCTATCTAGTTTCCTAACAAAAGAAGAGAGTTGATGAAAGGGACCTCTGCAAACTGTTCCTCTCCCTCCACTGCCCACGAAGGACCGCACCAGCAGCCCCACGCTGTCGCCATAGTAACAAAAGCCAACAGTTCAAGGGGCTCTGATGTGGAGCTGGCTGGCTTCCCTCTAGATTCCGTGTCATGTGAGCAAAACACCCCTCCCTGTTTAGACCATTGTTCTTTGATTCTGCTGTTACTTGGAGCCAAACACTCCTAACAGAGTGCATGAGACAGAAGTGGTGCTTAAAATTTGAATCTTGGGCAATCCTTGCTATAGAGGAGAATTCTCTCCAGATAAGGACTCGGTGTAGACACCAGGAAGCACCGAGTCTGTCCTGAAGGGACTCGAAAGACCAATCACGCACAGGCGCTCAGTTCGTCGTCCGGCCCCTGCTGTCTCTCACCAACAGAATCCTTCCCAGGCAGAAGCCATGTGCCCTGCCCCTGCCCTGAAGCAAGCCCACTCCAGCCACCTGGCCAGGGCCTACTCTCCGAAGACAGGGAGTTCCCTGTCTGGGGCTGGGCTCCGCCCACCGTGTAGATGGTTAAGCTGTGCCAGCCCGCCGGGTGCAGGAGTCGTCCACAGACGCAGATCTGACAGGCTTTGTGTACGTAGGCCTGTGCACTCACACCACCAGGACCCTCAGGCCCTGGGGGTCTGTAGAAGTAGGTTGCTAGGGGCCTCGTGTGCAGGTATGTTTGATACAGTATCATCACCACTCTTGCACTCAGCTGTAGCTTTTCACTTTATTTTCTGTAGCTGTTTAAGGAAATAATGTATTCCTTACCCTAGTGATCTTACCACCTCCCGCCCCCTTTCCCCGGTGCTGGGGATCAAACCCAGGGCCGTGGGCACACTAATTACACATTCTACCACCGAGCTGCACCCCAACTCTCCTTCTCCTTTTTGGAATTTAAAAAGTGTCTATGCTTTTTCACTCTTGTGGTGAAGTTTCAGCTGTAAATGATGACCTTCATTTTCTACCTCCGATGAGGAAGTGCACCTTATTGTGGGGGCAACAAGAAACTATGAGGGCTTCAACGGGGGGCTGACGAGCAGACATGCGTGTGCGGAACAGTCCCAGGCAGACTTATGTCAGCACAGCTGACAGTGGGACAGGGGCCTGGCAGGAGCAGGACAGATGACAGCCCCCGTGCTGGGCGACTGAGAGGTGCTCGGCAGCACACCTGCTGGCAGATTAGGCAAAGAACAAGGCGTTGGAGTGACCCAGACTTAACACAGGAAGGTTATGATGTCTCCCGAGGTGGGTGGGTCAGGAGAAGGGGTCAGAGGCAAAGAGACACATGGTACCTGCACTTTGGGGTGCTGGGGACATTTTGCGGAGGTGACTGCTTGATAGCAGAACTTACGGGTGAGGCACTCAGCTCGGAGCAGTGACTGTAATCTGAAGATAAACACAGAAGTCATGGGACTTACGAGATCACTGAGAGAAAATGAAGAAAGCGGGAAGGAGCGTATCAGGGACACTGACAGGAGGGATGTGTGCATGAAGAAGCCTTTGCAAACTAGTCGTGGCCAGGAGGGAAGGGGGAACGTCTCGGAGGAGCTGGGGAGGGAAGCAGGAAGGACAGGGCGGCCTGCTGTGCGGCCCTGGCAGCCGGGCTCGCCTGACCCCGGTCCTTCCTGCCCAGCAAACACAAGCACCAGCCGCCGCACATCCCTGAGCGCCTCCTCTCCTGGCCGAGTTGACTGGCCAAAGGATGATCAACCTTTAATAGAAACTCAACCATGATAGAAAGCACCCTGGACTGAGCTCTTGATAGGCAGAGACAGGCCAGACATGGCTGTCAGGGGGGTGTCACCGGCCCTGTGGTACAGTTCAGCTCTGAAATGTCCCCTGAAGTCTCATGTGTGAAGGTTTGTCCCAGCCTATGGCAATACTGGAAGGTGGTAGGGCATTTCATAAGTGGGGAGGGTAAGGGAAGTGGGGTGTGGGGGGCTGTGCCCTTAGAGGGGTTTTGAGACCTGACCCCTTCCTCCCTCCTGGCTCCCCTACACTAGGAGGTGAGCAGCCCCGCTTAACCCCACCCCCACCTTTGCCACACCCCCGAGAGCAGCAGAGCACCCGCCCACTCTGGGCTGCACCTCTGAAACCAGGAGCCCAATCAGCTTCTCATTATAAATTGATTTTCCAGGTATTTTGTTGCAGGGACAGAAAGCTAACACCTCCCACCATGTGGATCAGGAAGCAGCAGAGAAGAAGGAGGTGGAGCAGAGAGCCAGGAGCAAACTGGTCTGGGGTAGACACCCTGCGTTCTGATAAATGACACTTCTGTGCCACGGCTGGTTCCAGTCGGAACGCCTTACTTGGCACTATAAAAACCCCAAATACATCCGGTGAGAGAGGGCTGCGCTACTTGACAGGATAAGACATGTGCTAAGAGGAGATGGAAGAGGCGGCTGTGGGAGCTCAGGAGGAGGGGAGGTTATTTTGGCTAAACAAACATAATATCTCCAAGAGAGAGGCCACACCGGAGCTGCCGCTCTGAGGATGGGAAGACTTCTGTGGGAAAGAAAGTGGAGGGAGCACTCTAGCTGAGGGGAGCGTGGCAACAACACAGAGCCCACAGTGCCTGCTCCTTGCAAAACAGCTCGCATGAGAGTGTGCTTTACGCTGCACTTACCTAGCGTTACCACTTCCTCCCTGGGAGTTAAGTTGGGCAGGAACTACGGGTCTGCTTTTTGAGGCCAAAGAAGCTGAGGCTTTGGAAGGCACAATGGCTTGTCTACACCTCAGGCTTCCAAGGCTAAGTGGCCCATGGTACACTGAGATACCACCTCACACCTCTACAGAGGCCAGTGCAGAATCTCAGAATCAGGGTGGTGGCAGAGCCATCACCACACCCCTCAGCACTCACCAGGAGGCCTGTGTTTGCCCAGATTTAAACTTTGAGCATTTTATTGTAGATTAGCCATCAAAACAATACTAACCAATCAACAGGATGGAGCCAAGAAAGGGGAAACTGAGCCAGGGGCCAGAGCATGTCTTTCTGTGGAGTCTGAGGGCATCTTTCTGTGGCCGAGCATGTCTTTCTGCAGTGATGTCTGCAAACAGGACCTCAGCTTTTAATCACACCCTACTTGTGACAATGATGGAATATCTTGGCTGAGGCTGAGATGACTTACAAAGGTCAAAGTCATTAATAGCAAAAATTATTAATCTGCACATCATTTATGTTAGTCACTTTTCTGTTACTGGAACAATTTACCAGACATCAGCAACCTGAGGGAAGACAGAATCATTTTGGCTTGTGGTTCTAGAGAGTTCAGTTCATGGTTGGCTGGCTCCTGGATGGAAATGGAATGGTGGAAGGATTTCACGGAGGAAAACTGTCTGCTCAGGGCAGCCAGAAAGTAAAGAGAGAAGGGAGGGGCAGGGACAAGACTACACCCTTCCCAGTCAGCCCCCCGAGACCCTGAACATTAGCTCTGAACCCACCAAACACTACAGGAGCTAATCACCTTCCAAAAGCCCCTCCTCTGAACACAAGAGACTTGGGGGATATTCTCAACCTAAACCATAACAACATTTATTAGGAGTCCACTGGAATAAGCAGTACAAGAGAGTCACATGGAAGGTACTAAATAATCAATTCTCCTCCTGCCCGAGGACCTGGCTCACTGTGTACTGAGGAGGAAAGATCTCATGTCCAATACTCAGATCAAAAACTTTGCTCACTTTTTCCTGAATGGCAATAAATAAACACTAAAGACTTATTTGAAAACTGCCAAAGAACTGTAATGTTTCTTTAGACTTACCTACTTTTTGCAATCACAAATAGCTCAAACTGGGCCTTGTCTTTAAAGCAGTGTACGGAGTACAGAAAGCTCTTAGTGAATTTAAAGAGATTGACATGCATTTTGTTCTCATCAGTGCCTACTAAAATAATTCCTGTGTGTGCGTGCGTGTGTGTGTATGTATTAAGGTTCTGCATCAGGAAGACCCAAACAGTAGTGGAAGCTGGAAAGTCTGTGCCAGTGGGTGAAGGTCTGTGCCACCAGGCTGAGGGATCTGCCCCGGAGCCAGGAAACAAGGCTCAAAATGAAGACCAGAGCCCCTCCCCCAAAGAGAACAGGAGCCACCCCTGGGGTTGGCGTGGACCAAGCTCCTGTGACGATGAGAAGCAGCTGTGGCAAGCTTCTCCAAGAACGCCAACAGCATACAAGCTTTCCCTCCAGTTCTCTTATGCTGCTGACAATCATCCTCAGATCAGTCTTCCACACCCAGAACCACTGACTCACTTCAGCTGGGCATTCCAAGATGACCACATTCCACCACAGCCAGGCAGCAATAATCCGAACAGGGGAAGACGCTTCTTATCAGAAAACACTGAGAATGATACAGAACAGGAAGAAAGGGGGATGTGCTCAGCAGGGGGATTTAAAAGTCCACCTTTGGCCTGAAAGGTGCCCCAAAGTAGAGCACTGACATCAAAAAGGAAAAAGCTGATCAAGCACAGAAGTTATTACTGTGCTCCAAACAGGGACTGCAAGGCTGGCCAAGCGTGGCTATGAGTGTGGACTGAACTCCCCTCACCAGAGCTGCACTTAATCGTGTCGATAATGAGAAGATGAGCAAAACAAAAATGCTAAACATATTTCATCTGCCTTGATACAAAATTTAACAAACCATTTTTCATAATTTTTTTAAAGAAAATACATGCTCATTATAGAAAATGTTTGCTTAAGTAAAAAGGAAAAATAATGTCACAGTCCTGTTATAAATGGCATGCGAGGGGCCATGGGACAGAGGCTTTGTGTGAGAAAAAGCTCTATTCCTGTCTAGGTACGAACAGGGACTGAAATGAGGGGCAGACTTCAGCAGCGAGGTGGGAAAAGTTGAGTTTATTTCATCTCTGTGTAGGTGGGAGAGAGAGAGAGAGTGAGGGGAGAAGCTAGCTGGAAGAATAATTAAGCTCAGGTATGATTCTAAGCAGTGTTTATGACTCAGGGCGCAAGGATGGTCACACAGGTGTGCAGACAATCACAGACTCCTCGGCACAGGGAGAGTGTGTGCTCTGTCCTAACGTGCTTCACGGCCATCTGTTTTATCTACTGAGAGCAGCCTGTTGTTTGCATGTTTTCCGTGGAGGCCTCATTCAAGCCGGGCATGATGAATCCCACTTATATTCCTAGTGTCTACGGCTTCAGCACTTCTAAACTGGCTGACAGGGACGTAAGGTCATTGTAACTCAATATTGAATAAAACATTGAAAATATGAAACAAGAAAATAGCTGAAATAAAATTTTAAAGTACTCTCTCCTAATTTTAAAAAAGTAATGGCTTTACATTTTATTTTCTATATCTTAAAGGCTCCTGTTGTACATTTTATTCTGCAAACTACATCTTCTGTTTAATCCTAGGTGGCAGACCCTGGGGTTTGGCTGCTCTGATGCTCAGTCCTAATCTTCATCTCCTTCAGTTTTTGAAAAGCTAAATACTTCCTTAGTGTCTCTTGCAACCAAAGGTTGCAAAGGTTGTTTTGCCCAGTAGAATGCAAAGAAATGTCAAGTGGCTTCCAGAAAGGTTTTTGCTTTCCTCACAAGTAGTAGAGAGCCAGTGGTAGCTGTTCCTGTTTCCTGTCTGCTCCCGAGGTAGACCAGATGTCTGAAACCACAGCGTCTCTTGTAGCCATGAGGCATCATGTATCATAAGGTACCCAGGATAGGCAGAGCCGTTGTCAGGAGGTTATGGAATCAAGTGACCCAGTGCCAGAAGCTGCCTTCTTCAGTCTGCATGTTACGTGAGAGACATTAATTCCTATTTATTAAAGCCTCTTCAACAATTGTTAGTAGGTACAGCCAAATGTATTCATGAAATGTAACAAGCGGTTTTTCAGACCATTACATTTACTCTCCTACAATATTAATTTAAATGTCTACATACTCTTCTATCAAAGAGATGTACCACAATCACTGCATCCACCTCCTATTGCTCAGTATTACATCATTGCCCATTTAATTCTTACAAACACTGAAGATTTTTCTAAGGAAAACCTTTGTATACATCCATGATGATCTTCTTAGAATAAAGTACTAGAGATGGGATATGCTGGTCAAAGGGCACACATTTTTAAGATCAAATCAATCTGTATGTCCTCACGCTCTCTTCAGAGAATGTTAGTTTTCAAAATAAAAATTAAAAAATCAGCCAGGCATGGTGGTGTGCACTATAATTCCAGGACCTGGAGGCTGAAGCAGGAGGATCACAAGTTGAAGGCCAGCCTGGAATACATACTGAGCTCAAGGCCAGCCTGAACTGCACAGTAAAACCCTGTCTCAAATGAAAAAAAAACAAGAAAAATTTTTTGCATTAAATCACACCAAAAACAATGCCTCCTTATATCATCATTTCAAAGGTTTCTTTTACAACCAAGTATCTGTGATCCAATTTGTGAAAAATAAGCCGAGATCGGGATGTGGTTTTGCAGGAGCACAGCTGACCTCAGCCCCGTGACTCATTCTGAAAGCGATGCAGACCGCGCTCGGCGGCACTGCACTCTAATCCACACAAATCCCCCTCGAGGCCGGCCTGGTTTCAGCGGGAGGGGGCTCCTTCATCAAAAGTCAACGCAGAACATCTGCGGGAGCCCAGGGAGGCTCGAGGAGGACAAATGAGCGAAAAACGGAGCCCAGGGAGACAGCTGATCTCTGGGAGGCAGAGGAATAAGGAGGGAAGCTTTAGATCCCAACTAAAGCAAAGAATGCCGCCAAGCTGGTGCCCACGTGGGTCCCTCCTGGTGCTTTTCCATGCTGCCATGGCTGCGCCCCCCAGGGGCACCGTGTTCGGACAGCTGCTGCCCAGGGCTGCCAGGGTCTCTTGTCCTCGGCAGCTTTTTTCCCGTTCCCACCCGCCCTGGCCACCACGGCGTCCCGCAGGCCTTGCTTCCCGCCACGCATCCCCACCGGACGGGCCTGCTTCAGCCCCGAACCCCACTGCTTCCTGCCCTCTGGGCCTTGCTGGGGACCCTCAGCATCCAGAAGGACATCTGGCAGGACTTACGGAAGGAAAGAGCAAATAACACACTGGTCCCCTGACCTCTCACCAAACACACAAATCCAGGTGCCCACGGAATGCAAGCGGCGGGCCACCTGCCCCGGGAGCAGCCCAGTGTCCTTGGCACATGCCAGCCCTGGGGACCCCTGGGTCCAAGCAAGGCCCAGATGGGTTTCCCCAAAGGAAATGCCAGGGCTACTGTCACCTGGGGCTTTTCTTACACTTCTGGTATTTTGTCCAGTCTTTTAAGTGCTATTTAACTTTTTTTCCTATGACAACTTTCAGAGAAACAAGTTAAAAGCCACAGTACAAGGAGCCCCAGATAGGTCTCACGCTTCTAACTTCAGAGCTTCTGCACTGAACACGTTAAAGCAGATACCGAACATCACGTCTTAAATACAGTTACTAACTGTCCCTGAGTCTCGAGACCACCTTCAGCAGGGACAGAACCTAGAACCCTACGGCCCGTAACAAAGGGCCCCGCAGGTCAGGCTGCTCTCGGTGCCCAACCACACTGCCATTCCCACTGGCCTGCGCAGACAGCAAGGTCCCTACTAAGTGCTTTAAGAACATGCGCAGAGCCAACGCAGCCCTGTGATCCCTGTGGACGGCATAGGCACAGCCAGGCAGCAGTCCAAAAGCGCCAGGCTCCAAACAGTAACGAGCTGGGTCAAACGGCACGGCTGCCTGACACTTGGCTATTTCAGCTGTCAGTTCTCTGATTACTTAATTTCCCTGCTTAATCCCTTGAGATCCCACGAGGAGCTTGTGCACTAACTGGCACTGCCTTTTCCTGTTCCTCAGGAGGGACAAAGGAGGGACATTATTTGAGAGTGTTTCTGAGAACAGGGAGGGGGTAGTCTGTCTCTAGCAGGGGGTGGGGCTGCCTGGGAAGCTGATGCCAGGTTCCCCAAGACAGGATAGTTCTATCATAGACAGGGTCTCAAGCTCACCTGCAAGAGGCCAGAAGGAAAAGGACTGAGGAGTTAAGAACCTGGGGCTGAAGAGGCTGGACGTCCCAGGAATGCGGAAATCCTGACCAATTAGGCAGCAACTAAAGCAAAACTATAGAAGCTTACAAATAAGCTTTACAATCTACTGGCCTAACACAAGAGTTGTTTTTCTTCTGCATAATTTCTCAGTCTTTGACCTAATGGGTTAGATGGTCCCCAGCTGCAATCTTGTCTACAGAGGATCACATATGCGCTTTCCTCACTCGACACACGTTCTTGTCTCGGGCCGTGGTCTCTGAATTACTGCCAATGGCTGCGCAGTTGGCGAGTGTGCCGACAGGTGATCATTTAAGTTACTTCTCTCTCAGCGTCTTTCCTCTTCCTCTGCATGTTCAGCTCCTTTTCCAGGGCGCAAAGGAAGCTCCCCTTCTGTCTCAGGTCTGTGCTCATGTCCCATGCACTTTCACAGAGAACCTTGGCCTGGAGCGCTCCCAGCCCTTAGCTCCTGCCGCCACATGCAACGCTCTACAGGAGTCACAGTTCTGTCACAGCCGCACTGTCTCTTCTTGTTGGAGGATCTGTTTGCGCACCACGAGGGCAGGCTCCAATTTTCTGAGTCTGATTACAGGGCTGATCTTGGTCTCCTCGAGCCCTAGTTTCCTCACCTGTGAATGGGGAGTGATACATGCGCTGGCCCATCTGCAGGGATGCAATGAAGATCACGAGGCAATTCTGTGAAGACGCCTGACACGGCCCACGGGGTTACACAAAAGCTGCCAATCATTCCAAACTGTAATCAGAGTCTACGTAACAAAGATCAGTCCTCTTATTATAACCCTGTGAAGCTCACAGCCTCAGAAAAACAGCAATAGTTAACACGTATGGAAGGTGGATGAACATTATGTTGGACAGTTCACTAGTATTTTTTCACCATAACCTCAACACTAATGAATGGGATAAGATCTAGTATGAGTCTCAGTTTCCAGTAGCTCAGAAGACTTAAATTGCTGGCTCAAGGCTGTACTGCTTCAGCATGTGGGCTGAGATGTCATACAAACCTCTCCACACCTCCCCCAAACTGCCCATCCATCCACACAAAATAAGTGCATCCAATGTCTGAAAGTTCATGACACACCACCCCAAGCCCATCTTCTTTGCACTTCTATTGCAGGAAGGTGAATTGTTCGGAAAAGCTCAAAGATTTATCCCTCCCTGGGGCTGAGAGGTTATGGAAGTAAACTGTGTCAGTGAGAATTCTGGAGAAAGCCTCGCAGCCTGGGAACAGGCAGTAAATCTTGAGGTCTCACTAGACATGGTTTCCTTGGCAACTTAAGTCACCAGGCTGATTGAAGACTCTCAGCCCAAGGAAGAACCACATGGCGTAAACACTGCATTCTGATAAACAGGCGCTGGAGAGGCCAGGGTGCTGTCAAGCTTCGGCCGCCACCAGTGATCAGCCACTTATGGGTATCAAGGTCCCTGAGGATACTCTGTTGATGCTGATGTACCCTACAAACGGAGAAGAGGTCGCTCAACAGCCCGAAAGGAACCATTGCGTAAACCCAATGGACAGCTCTGGGCTGTCCTAGCCTCAGAATGGCTTTGGAGATCGGAAGGCATCATTGCGGGTATGAAAGTGAGTGTGTCTCACACTAAGCAGGGTTACCAAGTATGGAAGTCACACCTTTCTGCAGACCCACATCTCCCCTTGGGATCACACATGAGCCAGCTAAGCCACGACTGCTTGGAAAGGAAAACTGAGAGAAAGACGGTATACTCCAGCATGGCACGATGCGGGCTGAGCCTCAGGGACCGCCTGGCTGGAGGGGACAGGAGACCAGCCGGAATGGTTGCCACGGGCGAGTGCTCCGCGGAGAAGGAACCAGAGCCCGGAGAGTGTGTAGGGGCCGGAAATGCAGCCCACTGAGTAGCGAGAGCCCGACAGTCCCTACACAGGCGCAGGTGGGACTAGCGGCTCTCAGGTCGACTACTGTGAGAAGGGGACGGGGCCTGGAGGGACTAGTGGGCAATGCCAGGGAGAGGCCTCTCAGTCTTACCCTGAGACTGCGAGGCATGAAGTGAAGCTGCCAGGAGTCACCCACGAAAGCAGTGCCAGGAGCCCCACTGCCAGGGAGGCCTCCCCCACGGAAACCAGACTTACTTGGCCTCTCACAGGGGCACCTGGGTCTTCTCTCCAGCATATATTTTGTGGCCCCGCCATTAAATCTCTGCCAGCCTACTTCCTTTAAAAAGGAAAAACTAGAAGCCTACCATGCTTTATCAGTGATTCTGAAACTCAAAATGTTCTGCAAACAGTATTATTTTTCTTAAGTACATGTAAATCATTTGGTAGGGGATAAAAGAACCCTGTCCTAACACGACATGAAGTTATTCTATAAAATCTTGGCTGCGAATAACCACGTCTTACTGAAGGCACAGTCTTGTGCCTGGCTTAGAATGCTAACAAGTCCTACTGCAAATGCCACACAACCTAGGTGTAATAAGCAAAGAACTGCCTCAGACATTTCAGGAATTTTGCTATTGTGGACACAACTCATTTTTTACAGGTTCATAAAAATGAAGTAAATGTCTCATATCACTATGAGACTTCCTTGCAGCTATAATAAAAAGCTAATCCTCGAGATTGCTTTAGCCCCTGTGTAGGAGGCTGGCTTTGGTCATCTGTGCTGTCTGTGAGCTTATGGAACCCACAGATCAGCACCCTCCGTATGCTCTGGCTCTAGGTTTTAACTCACTTATGTTTAATTCTATTAAACTCTTCCTCTCCAGACCTCTCGCTCCTGCAGTGGTCTCTGGAAGACCCTCTCCTACAATGGTAAGAGTGAGTAGCAGTCACAGAGTCTCCGGCCGCTCCCCCAGAGCGTGATCCCATGAACCCGCCCCTGTCTTCTCCAGGAGGCCATTAGTTTATAAGGTGAGAATAAAGTTCACAAACAGAAGATGGTTTCTTCAGTATTTCACATGTTTTTTGGAATAAGCAGAACCACTCTGCTCCCAACTTTTCCATCAGATAATCCACTTTCCATGTGCCAAGGTGAAAGGACTGTTTTGGGGCTAGACAACAAGAAAGGAGGACTTTTATATTTTAAAAAAAGGGTTTAGATGATTTATGTTATGGTTTGTGTCTAGATGGGCCCCAAAACCTCATGCAGTCATAGATGGGAGCTTCAGAGGTGGCAAATCCAGGATATGTGATGCTGGGATTAAGTATGTGTGGTCACTAAATCGGCCACTGATTGCTTTTTTTTTTCTTTTTTTGAGACAGGGTCTCACTTCTTAGTTCAGGCTGGCCCTGAGCTTACTTTGTAGCCCAGGACAGCCTGGAACTCACAGCAATCCTACCTCTGTCTCCCGAGTCCTGGGATTAGAAGCATGAGCCACCACGCCCGGCACTGTGGTATGTGGCACTGATTGCTGGTGGACGTGAGTCACGATGCCCAGCATTGTTGTATGTGGTTACCAGGGATTGAACCTGAGCCCTTGCACTTGCAAGACAGGCACCGGAACCACTGAGCTCAATCCCCGGCTCTCCACTGATAGCCTTGACATATTTCTGGGTATGGATAGTGAGAAGGCTCACTCTAGGTGTGGGTAGCACCACGCAAAGGGCAGACAGCCTGGATGGATATGAAAGGACAGAAAGAAGGCAGCCTGCTGCTGCTTCCTGTGCTTCTCCACCTTCTGCCTGCTGTGAACTGTTTCTTCCCTACCTTGGAGTTAGCCCACTATGGACTGAAACCTCTACAAAGTCTGAGCTAAAATAATCCTTTCTCCTCTAGCTTTCCATGTTGGGTGTTGGGTGTTTAGTCTCAACAACAAGAACAATAACTAAGACTCTTTATAACCAAAAAGACCCTAGATTCAAATAATCACCATGTAAGAGATCAAGAGATCAAAATATCACCATGTAAGAGAGATAGGAGCTTAGGACATTCACCCCCAGGGTCATCAGGATATCATCAAGCACCTGGAGAAAAAATATTTTCCTCACAGTGCTCTTATGAGGGCTAAGTGGCATGTCAAACCATGTGGTGAGCCTCCGTACACTGCAGTATTGTGCCTGCAGCTCTTAGGTCCAGGCATCTGAGCAGGGCCTGGCTTTCTGTCTGACTCTTCCGGGTTGCCCAGCTCCACAAACACAAGTGCCACTGTCTTCAGGAACACAGCATGTTTAACACACACAGCCACAAATTACATGGGCAAACCAATCCACTGCAGTTAATAACTGCTCCCCAGACCCCTGCACTGGCTTTGTTAGAAACGCTAAATAGTTCCTAATGGCTATGAAACCCAGTCACGGGTAAGGCAGTGAATCTCATTAGCATTCACTTCTGTGCAGGCTCTGCAAAGCCTTCCCTCTAGACCGAGCAGGAAAGGTGTGTGTCCGCTAGTCACACTGCGTCTACTGCAGGCACCCATGAAACAGCGCACAAGCGGAGGGCAGTGTCGTCCCACCCGTGCAGGGGATAGACATGCGTGTGCGCCATGCACTGGGGCGTGAGAGCAGACAGTGCTGACCCTGACCCTCTGGGAATTCAGGCTTGAGGTAAACTGCACTTGGTAAGAAGAGAAAAGCACAGAGCAGCAGAGCAGGATGCTCCATTGGGCGTTTTCCTGCACACTTGTAGTCCAGCACTTGGAAGTCGGAGGCAGGAGGAGTGCCGGCTAGTTCAAGGCCAGGCCAGAGAGCTCAAGGTCAGCCTGGACTATGTAATCAGACTCTGTCTCAAAACAAAACAAACCCACAAAAAACAATAGGCATTTCCTCGATGTCCGGTATTTCTGCAATGGTGGAATTTTATATAATGAACATGTGTTACTACTGAAATCAGACAAAAGAAAAGGGAATAAAGAAGAAAAAAAAGCGCTTCAAGAAAAGAAAAAGGCAAGGATAGAGACAGACTAATCAATATTCAAATGTTCTGAGTGCCAAGACTGGGACACGTCCCGGTGCCCTGCTGGGCATCGCAGGAGAAAGGAGGGGCCCACACTGCCTGGAGGAAGGCTGGTGATGGGGCTCCCCTGAGAAGGGGCACTTACCGGGGCTGCAGATGGGGTGAAGTTAGCACAGAAACTTCATCAAACAACCCGGCGACTCATCAGTGTTCAGAGTGTATGCACTCCTGGACCCAGGCTCCTCTTCGAGTGTTTCATCTGAAATGCAAGAAACAGACAGAGGTCAAGGTGAAAAGATGTTCACTGTATCGTTGTGCCTAACCCTGAAGCACCCGAGAACTTGAATCTCCACCAGCGGGAGGTAGCTTCAATAAGTTAGAACAAAGCCCTTCCCCAGGGCAGTAAATTCACGAAATAAACCTGCATACAATGCACTAAGTTGCAAAGGCAGGTTACACAATGTGATCTTATCTTTGTGGACATAGTTTTTTTAATAGATGAAAAGTGTTTATATCTGAATAGGAAAACTTTGGAAAGATAAACAGCTAACCTACAACACTAAGGCAAGTTGGAGCTGGAGCAGGGGAGAAGGAATCTCCTTTTGTCATTTACTTTCTACTGTCTATGACAATATTGTCTTTTTGTGTTTTAAATTGATTTTTTTTTAAAAAGAAAGTTTATTATTTGGCAAGTTATGGATATAGAAAGACAAGTTTCAGAGAAAGTATATGTTGTTTGTTTTACTTCTGCTTTTTTTTTTTTTTTTTAAGGATTTTTGAGACAGGGTCTCGCTTTGTGGTTCAGGCTGGCCCTGAGCTCAGCCTCCAACTCACATCACAGCAATCCTCCTGCCTCTGCCTCCCGAGTGCTGGGATTACAGGCGTGAGCCACCACGCCCGGCACTGGTATGTGGTACTGGTTGCCGCTGGGGTGAGTCTCCACACCCAGTATTGTTATGTGGTTACCAGGGATTGAACCCGGGTCCTTGTGCTTGCAAGACAGGCGCCGGAACCACTGAGCTATATCTCCGGCCCCACTTCTGCTTGTTTTTTGAGACAAGGTCTCATCATGTGGCGCAGGCTGGCCTTGAACTCACTGTGTAGCCCAATTTGTGGTAATCCTCCTGACTCAGCCTCCCCAGGGCTGGAATTACAGGTGTGTGCCCCACGCCCAGCTAGAAAGAGCCTGTGTAAAAACAGTTTAGCCTGCCTCATTCAGGAGGCCTGAGAGCCAGGAGACAGAGCAGGAAGGAGTCTGGAGGAAGAGCAAGGGAGGTTTCAGTTTGGAGGATGTTAGAAACATTAGGAGGATGAGAAGGGGGTGGAGAAAACTCTGGAACAGCATAAACCCACAGAGAAAACTGAGAAGCAAAGGACCAGACAGACCGGGACAGGGCAGAGTGCAGCAGACCCGCCGCTCAGGATCTGGCCTTATTCCATCCTGTGTTTGGGAAACAGGCAGCCCTCGAGGAAGCCACCCCTACTGTAGCGTGCATTTCCTTGATTCCTGCCTTTCCGTGCATTCTCTGGTGAGGCCCTAGACTTTCACTCAGTCCACTTTTCAGAAGCGATTCTGAGCATTCGACAACAGGTGGCGATAGAGCTGAGGGTCACCCGCCTCTGGAAAGAGTCCTTTTCCTCACCCTCTTGTCTAAGCAATTTAGAAAGTCTCTCTCAGAGCTGCCTTTTCGCCCTGGACGCACGTACTAGATTCTGAGACCCTCACGGAGGAGCAGGGAGAGGAAGCACTACTCCATACAACTTCTTCCACACGGGAACTGAAGCCCCCATTTCTCCATAGTCTAATTTGCTCAAGACAAGAAAACCAGGTAATTGTGAGAAGAGATCACCCTGGAGATTAAACTATCTCTTCAGCTGTGTCCATCAAATTGATTCAAGAACGCTAAGCTTCTGTTTCACATTGCAGTGCATGAATATTCCCGAAGCAGGTCTCGATGCAGAGGAGCGACACATCTCAAGGTCATCTGGCAGCTGAAAGGCATTGTGGCCTCACCTACTGGAGGCTCAGGCACCCGACTGATCCTCGCTAGGGACCCGAAACACCACAGTTAAGCACAGCCCCGCTCTTGGCTGGGGCTTAAACTGGGAAATGTGGTGATTAAAAACTGCTCTAAGTGACTTTACGTTCTTGAATCCAAATATATATCAACTTATAAGGCATCTGGGAACTGAGATGAATAATAATGGTGTGGAGGATTAGTTTTCCTATACATTTGAAACAATAATAAAGGAATAAATGCAAATAGGCAGCCAATATATTTTTTTTAAAGCCTCACTATACCCGGAAGATTGGCGTGAGTTACCATTTATTTACCTATTGGGTGGGCAAAACATTTTTTCAGTTCTTTGCGCTGTGGGAGGGTATTCAGGAAAGCAGATGCTGGTGGGAGTAAAGATAACTGCATTCTTTGAAAGAGGAATTTGAAATCTCATTTAAACTACTTTTTAAATGTACATACTCTATGATTCAGCAATTCTACTTCTAGGAATGCATCCTAACGAAGTAACAAAGCTCGTAGAGAAACGTGTATAAAAAAATCTTTATACTGGTGCCTCTCATAGCAAAGTTATAAACACCGCACAGGTTGATCAATAATAGCTGTAATGTCGTGGACTGAAATATGATGCAGCCATTAAAACTGACAACGTGGACATCTAGTGATTTGGAAATATTTTTAACATGTTATTAATAGATAAGGTAGGTTATAACCCACATGTAGCACGTTACTCCACTTTTGTTAAATAATAATATCCAATGAAGATAGGCTGAAAGTGTCAAGCAATTACATATATCACATACACAACTATAAACTGAAAAAGTATCTTCGTCTTCAAAATAAACATAAAATTAACAGCATTCACAGGGAGGTCTGTGGGTTTTAATTTATTCTCCAGGGGCCCTTCCCTCACATTTGAAAGACTAACAAAAGTGGACGCTCTAAGGTGGCTATTCTAAGGCGTCAGCCGCCTCTGCCTGGGATGGATGTTAGAGGGCGTGTTAACAGGAACGGTGGGTGTCAGAATTTCACTGACAATAAAATGGGTCTGGCGGCTGTCCCGGCCAGGAATGCTGTGTGGGCCTCTCTGCCCAGGCGGATGCACCAGCGTGGGGCGGCCGTGCACGCAAGGTGCTGGTTTGAGCCGCCAGAGAGAGGAATTCGTACTGTACGGGGATCTAAAGCAGTAAATCGGTAACAGAAAACTTAAACTGCACAGGCAGCACCATCTCCCTCTGCTGGCAAACTCGGAGAAGACCGCCGTAGTGTACCACTGGTCAGCGCAGGTTTGCAGCTCTGCAGTTGGCTTTCAAAACACCTCGATCGCGGGGGCTGGACAGAGATCAGCCTTTGGCATGAAACACATCCTCTGCCTGGGATGCTGTCTTCATGATGTTACGTTAGAGAAAATCATATTCCCTTCCGCACGCAGCAGTATTCATTTGGTTGTCAAATAGTGTACGGATCCTTATCTCCCCGAAACTTCTTTTTCACAAAGACATCTATTAAGAACGCTGATGAGGTCTGAACTCTCAGCACTGCCCACCGCAGCACCTCCTGGCTTTGCCCACAGCCTGTGGCACCCTCACGCTGCCCTCAGTACCATCCAGTCCACCACTGTGCACAGAAAGTACAAGGAAAGGCTTTCCTGACGCGTTACCCCCGCGCTGCCTGACGCCTGGGAACACACTGCCCGGGGACCACTCACCAATGATGGGCCACAACCAGTGTAAGTCATTTGAAGGGTCTGGCCCTTCCGATGCTGTGTGATGTGTATCAGGCAATCGCTAAGCCTGATACAGTAAGGCTGTGATCTCTAAGGTCTTACTATGTCTGCTGAATCTCTCATAGGGACCTAGGAGCCTCAGCCCAAGGTTTGGGCTCTATGATGCCACGGTTAGATCTTAAATGTCGCCCAAGAGTCTCACATCTTTGGAAAGTTGGGCCTTGGGGGTCCTGTACTCACACGCGGATTCACCCACTGACAAATTCAGACTATTATTAGGAGGCAGAGCCTGGCT
>PVIR01020173.1:0-30945 GCA_004026965.1 Petromus typicus
CTGATGAAGTACAGAGTATCAGTAGTCCATAGTGTGAACTACTTAAAGAAATATGTAAGATAAATTTCTTTGATACTCTTTAATCCCTGCTTATGGGATGCAACTAACTGTGTATACATAGTTTAGAAGACTAAGAAATATGATGATGCTCACTAGGTGTTCTTAGCATCTCTGGACAAAATAATATAGGAAAATAAAAAAGTTAAAGATTTAGTTTCCCAGCTTCAGACATGTACAAACAACTTAAAGCTTGTAAGTATGTTTTGAAGGAGCATTATCTCTCCTGTAACCATCAGGCTGAGGTTGAGGTTGCTGAAAACCAAACATAAATGCTCATTATGAGAGTGACTGAATTACAGTCCAAATTTAATCACTGGCCTTCAAAGGTGTTAAGCACTTATGTGAGGCTTCAGATTGGAAAAGAATGAGATTTTGTAAAGGAGGATGAAATGTTTGGGAAGAATACTGACACTGAATGCCTAAATTCTGGTTAATTCATCTTACTAGAGGAAACAAATTCCCAACCTCAGTGGCAGAAGGTTCTCACCTTCACCTCCTACCTCACCTGAAGAAACTAATCCTACGTTATGAAGCAGTAAAGACCTTTTTTGATTCAGCTACCAGGAAGAAGAATGTGAATGCTTTTCAGGATCCAGCCATTTTTGCCTCTTTTGCCTCCAGGCTGATAACTCAGCTCAAATTTCAGTGAGGTACACATTGTGACTCATTCGCAGGCACATTACACTCTTTAAGAACTTCGGGCAATGCACGTGGTCATATATTCTGCTTTGAAGAAAAATAATCATACACATGACTATGTACTGATTCATGGGCTGTAGCTGCATGGTCATGTACTTGCAAGGAACATAATTAGAAAACTGACAAAGGTATCTGGGGAAGAGGTCTGTGTCTGTGCCTCTCCACATGGGTGAATGGAAAGATGTGATGATATTTTCATCTCATGTAAGTCTTCACTAAAAGGTGACCTCAGCATAAGAAGACTTTAATAATGAAATGGATAGGATGACTTGTTCTCTAGTAAGAGTTGATCTCTTTCTTTAGCCATCCTGTCTTTGCCCGATGGACTCAAGAACCAAGTGGCATGGTGGCAGGGATGGGTGTTATGTATGGGTTCAGCAACACGGACCTTCCATTCACTAAAGCTGACCTAGTTCCAGTCACTGCTGAGTGTAGCAGATTAATCTGCCAGAAGTATAGACAAACACTGTAACAGGATTCCCTGGGGTGGGTAGCACATCACCTGGTGGTAGATTGATTATTCTGAACAGCTTGCATTGTAGAAAGGGCAGTACTTTGTCCTTTGGACAAAGACACTCATTCTGCATATGGGTTTGCCCTTTCTCTATATAGTGCTTCTGCCAACACTACCATCTGTGGACTTACCATCATGGCATTCCACACCACACTGCTTCAGCTCAGGGAATGAACTTCATGACTAAGGAAGTGTGATAAGGAACTCATCTCATTAGGTTCATCGCTCTTACCATGTTATCCACTGCTAGAAGTAGCAGAATTGATAGAAGAGTAGAATGGCCTTTCGACAGCCATATACAGCTTGGTAGCAATATCTTGCAGGGCTGAGGCAAGGTTCACCAGAAGGCTGTATATACTCTGAATTGGTCTAATATATGATACTGTTTCTCACGTAGCCAGGATTTGCTAGTCTAGAATCAAGGAGTAGAAATGGAAATGTGCTATTCACCTTAACCTACTAACAAAATATTTGCTTTCTATTCTTTAGCTAGGACCTTATGAGGGAGGAGGCTTGTACTAAGAGGCATGACAATGACTCCATTTAACTGGAAACTAATACTTCCACCTGGAAATTTTGGCATCCTCATGTCTCTAAGTCAACAGGCTAAAAAGACATTATCATGTTGGAGGGATTGTGCAATCGACTCATACCACCAAGGGAGGAATTAGACGATTAGTTGTCAAAGAGAGGTAAGGAACAATATGTTTGAAATACAGGGGATCCTGGAAGGCACCTCCTAGTTTTATCATTCCTCATTATTAAGGTCAATGAGAAATTACAACAATACAATCCAGGTCTGATGACAAATGACCCTTTGGGAATGAAGGTGTGGGTCACCCTCGCAGGTGATGAGCCAACACCCACTGAGGTGTTTGCTGAAAGCCAAGGAAATACAAAATGAATAGGAGGGAGTTATGAAAACCAGCTACAACCACGTTACCAGTTACAGAATGTAATTGCCACAAGTATTTCTTTCCCATCGTGTTATATACTTGTATATATACACACATGTGTTAAGCAGGCATTTTTGTCTTCTTTTTGTACTTTTAGATCATACACCATAATATCAACAGACTCAATATAATATTTAGGTATTATTATGCCTACATATCAAAATTTAAGTTACAGAATGTTAAGAGAAGAATAAGCATCACCCAGAGAAGAACTCTGCTCTCTGTTCTGCAGAGGGAATTAGTGTGTTTTTACTAGTATGCTGGAGAAATGTATCATATTAGCTGAAATTATGAAATTGCTATTGTATTAGAAGATTAAGAGAGATTTAAGGAGTTGTGTCTAGTTGTCAATTTGAAAAAGGGTGGATTATGACTGTTAGTTGTGATAATCACAACTAGATTAAGAAATAAGTAGGAGGTCAGGAAAGCAGACTTCTTAGCACATTTGTGGGAATGTTTCCAGAGATGACTGGCATGTGGGCCAGAAAACTGAGTAGGGAGGACTGATCTACACTGATTGTGGGTGATACCATCAGATGGGTATGCAGCTCAGGTGGAATAAGAGAAGAGAGGAAGTCTGTTGCACTTTTTGGAACTTCCATTTTGTTTGTGCTGGTGTGTTTTGGCTGCTTCTATTGTCCATGGAAATTAGTCTTCAGTCCTTTAGCTTTCCAAGGAGACCCATACTAGTGACTCCAGGAGGCTTCTAGGCCTACTAATTTAGACTAATGCTACATTCCAATACGCTTTTCTGTGACTTCTGGCTTCTAGCTTCTTTACCTATAGGATCCGTCATGGACTAACATCTCTAATCCTGTAATCCTCCACTAAATCTTCCTGAAAATATATTATTTTTTTCTGCAGCTTCTCCTGAAAATCCTAACTAATATAATTCCCAAAGACCATACCTCCTATATCATAACATTGAAAGGAGGATTTCAACATATTCAGTTTATTATAATATGTCACTGTCCTTAAATGCATGGCAGCTATTTAATCTGATTTTTGATAGGACAACTGCTATCTGTTTGCAACGACAATTATGCAGACTCTTGGATGTGTTCATGTAGTCATATTTCCATTAGAGGTCATGCTGTCTTTCCACTAGTGAAACACTTCTGCAGCACCACTAACACTCTTTAAAGCAGTATCTATTACAGACACAGTTCTGGCTTCAAGCCACTGGGATTCATGTCTCAGCCACAGCCATGTGCTGGAGCTGTTAATGTGGGTAAGACCTTTATCTGCCTGTGGCTCAGTTTGCTCATCTGTAGTATAAACAATGACAGCACTTTTTTCACAATGTTGGCAGAAGACTATCTGATGCAGAGCTTTGAACACAACGTCACTACTTATGTATCCCTCAATGAATTAACCATTTGTCATGATTCTCTATAGCCAACAGAAACACAAAAAGATTTCTGTTTCCATATCCATGAATTATAGACCTGGGTTATCAGCAGCTATGAATTTCTACTCTTGATTCAAAACAATGCCTCCTCCTCCAACTCGTTCCCCTCCTACTATTACCTCTAAATTACTACTAGTAAAATTTCCTTCTTCCCCTTCCCTCAAATTTTCTCTTCTTCTCTATGTTCACTTGCATTATTTTGTTCTATTACCTTCTTTATGGGTTTGATCTAAGACTTCTAATTAATTTTCTAAATATCCTGTGATCTCTTCACTTCTACTAAAACCTCAAATAATTTTTTCTAAAGAAATTAAATGATAAAATCAGATGATGAGAATGACCATGTCTGGAAATGACCAAGTCATGTAATGAGCTGATCAGTCACTTTCTCTAAGCAAGGAACACTTCTCCTTTAGACCAACCTGTGGTCCCACCAACAGAATCACTAATCAGACAAGCTCATGGGCTTTGGGGTCAGTTGACACTGGGCCTGCCTGTGAGTAATCTACTAAACATGCTGACATTAGAGAAAACAATTGAGGACTAGTGTTGTTCACATATTCTCTGGGGACAATAAAAGCATCCTCACGTGATCCTGAGTCACTGGGTAAGACTCCAGGAATGAAGTGAGACTTGTTTTAGAAGATGGATAGGCACTGGTAAAGAAAAAATAGTAGGACAGGAGCTCCATAGAAGGAAAGAGCCTCAGGAAAAACGGAAACCTTTTGATGGCAAATACACACGGAATAAAAGTGTGACTAGTAAGGGTTAATATTTACTAAGAGAGATTGCTGGGGAATAAACACGAGTAGAGAGGCCGAAGTAAATTGCAAATGCTTGAATTCTGGCTAAGAACTTGAGACTTTGGTCAGAGGACAGTAAGAAGACATTACATTTTTCAAAAAGGAAAAGATATAATATTGATATTTTGAGAAAAGATAATACGGAAGTGACATATAGGATAAATGAGACTGCTATATTTCATAGCAATGGAACTCACTTCTAATAAAATGACTTGCTTTTATTAAGCTTTTGTCTGTTTTACAATTTCAACTTCAGACTTTTGTGAAGTGATGTCTTCAAAAACCTTTTTAGTATGATCACTCATCTGTTCTCCCGTGAACACAGCCACATCCCCAGTTCTTTCTCTGCTTGGGAGAGCAAAGCTGCAGAGACACGTCCGACCTGTTACTGTCTCATCCTAAGTATACTTTATTATCCATACTGATTAATGGGCAGTAAAACTAATAACATGGGGACACACAAAACAAATGAGGTGGAAAATATGAAGAGGAAGTCCTACTTAGTGGTGTTGTGAAATCTGACAACATGTTGGAGTTTCCTTATAACTCAGCTTAAGTTCTTGCTAGCAGGGAGCAAGCGTACACGAGGCTACTGTTCCCATTAAAAACCACCCACCTCCATCTGGGAAAGCCCAGGATCAGAGTCTCTCCTACAGCTCTTGGTGGACTGCAGGGAAGGGTCAGGGCACATGGGAATACTACTTTCTGCTACCTCAGGGAAGCTCTTGAAGATATAGGAAAGGCATCACAACTCTAGTTATCCTCAAGTCTTTTTGTTTTTCTTGATGACCCTGGGGAGTGAACTCAGGGCTACACACTGAGCAACATCCCAAATCCTTTGTAAAATTTTTCTAAGGGGACAATTTCACTCGGTTGCCCTGGCTGAGCTTGACTTTGCAGCCTTCGTGTCTTCAGCCTTCTAGAGAGGCAGAGCCTTTGTGCCTGGCTCTGAAACTGTCCCTTTTATCCCCCTTCAGAGTTGATAACTCTGTATCCTTTACTGTGTCTAGAAGGGGCACCATGCATTTCTTTGATGCACTATGCTTTCCTGTTCTCACCCAGTGTGATCCAGACACCATGAGTCAGTGGATTTCATCCCTTGGTTCACTGAAGTCCTGAATGCTAACTCGTACTAAGTGTAGCAGAGAAAGTCATCTTCTTTGCTACCTAGGTTCCAGAAGCATAAGTCTGGAGCCACTCATGGCCATCTTTCATTTCAACAAGAATGAAATCTAATGATGGACCAGGACTTTAAAGGAGAGTACTGACACAGACCCTCAGATCAGCCTCATTTATATGTAGGTTATCCTCTGACCTTCTGAGTTGCATGAATCAACATGTTCTCTTCTTTGCAAAACCTACTGTGCAACCAATGTCTTTTTCTCCAATCTCACATCTATATAACAATCCATGTGGTCACCAGTTGATTTATTTCTCCTTACATCTGGCAGACACTTGGGGAGCAAGTTATGTTTTGATAGAAGGATCCTGACTAGACAGCTGACTTCACCAGTGAATAGGGCATCTGATACAGGATTCTCACCTTTTCCTGGTAGGTTTTCTAACCGACAAATTCTCCACCAATGAGAAGGGTTTTTATTAAACTCAGCCTAGTCCTGACTGCCTTAAGAAGAGTGAGGAACATTCCTCAGATCATTACAAATATCTGTAGACATATAATAATTGTAAGACAATTTAGAAAAATAAGCAGGCTTGTAGAAGAGAAATAAAGTTAGTTTCTGTGAGTAGACTATAATAGACACCTCACATTTGTGGTGAAGTGATCACATTCTGAAGAAGTGATTATGTATTGTCAGTGAGTTTGTTTCGAAGTTCTTTTTCATAAACATTTCTAAAGAAATTGTGAAGTAGGGGTTTTCCTGTAAATTCTCTCTAAGGAAATGATAGCCTAAAAGTAGAGTGCATATGATATATAGTTGATGTTGTTTATGTGGAAAGGGATTTGTGGTCCAGACAAGTCATTCAACTACCAGGACTTCAGTGACTTGGTCAGGAAGATGAAATAATACAAACAATAATAATTACATAAAAAAGGCGTGATCATAACAAAAGCATGAAGGAAGTACTTTTAAATATGTTAACTTGTTTAATTATATGAGATATGCTAATGCTAACCCTACTTTATAGCTGAGGCAAAGATAGGTAAGTTAATAGCTAAGCCAATATCATAATTGTTGTCATGAACAGAAGAAGAAACACAGGTAAAAAAGAGTTATAAAGCATTACTCTATATACATGTCATATGCTGCTATTAAGTAGGAAAAAGATGAAATTTCCTTAAAAATCCATCAGACATCGACTCTGTTGATGAAGAAAAGACATGGGTATCTTTGCAAAACCCTCTTTTTTTAAAAATTGAAATCTTTATTGGTACAATACATATACACATCATAATGACACTCCACAATGAGGATTTGTACCAGTATAAGACACAACTTAATTCGCATTTTTCCCATAGCCTTACCCACCCTACCACCCCCCTATATACACAAAATTTGTTTCTTTCCTTTTTTGTTATAATCTCATTATTTTTCCCCCTTCACCCTATTTCACTTTGAGTATTTTCTGTTTCACAATATATAACATACAATTCTAGAACTCATTTATATCTTTATTTTCTCATACCAGAGAAAAGATGCGATATTTAACTATCTGTGACCTATTTATTTCACTTATGAGGATATCCTCAAGGTATGTCCATTTAAGTAGAAATGATTCAAACTTATCATTTTTATGGCAGAGTAATACTCCATTCTGTAGAAGAACCACAGCTTTTTTTTCATCCAGTCTCCAGTTGATGGACATTTGGGTTGTTTCCAAGATGTAGCAATCACAAATTGAGCTGCTATAAACATGGGTGCATGTATGTCACTGTGATATAGTCTTTTAATTCTTTTGTGTATATACCTAGCAGGGCGATGGCTGGGTCAAATGGGACCTCCAATCCTAGCTTTTTGAACAATCTCCAAACTGAACTCCACAAGGGTTGTACGAGTCTACAGTCCCACCAACAGTGGAGAAGGCTTCCTTCTTCTCTGTAGCCTCGCCAACATTTGCTGTTGGCTGAATCTGAAATGGCAGCCACTCTATGTGGAGTGAGATGAACTCTCAGTGTTGTTTTCATCTGCATCTCTCGAATGACTAATGATGTTGAGCATTTCTTTATATGCTTCTTAGCTGTTGTTACTTCTTCCTCTGAAAAATATCTGTTCATTTCAGATGCCCATTTTTGAATTGGATCTTTAAATTTGGGTGGGCTGATTTTTTGAGCTCTTTATATATTCTAGATAGTAACCCTTTGTCTGAGGAACAGCTGGTAAAGATTTTTTCCCACATTGTTGGTTGCCTTTTTGCTCTGTTGGTGGTTTCCTTTGCTGTGCAGAAGCTTTTTAAAAGAATGAGGTCCCATTTGCTGATTTCTTCTGCCAATTCTTGTGCTACAAAGGCTTTGTTCAAGAAGTCTTTCCCTAAGCCAGTGTCTTCAAGAGTTTTACCTAACCTGTTTTGCAACAAGTTTAGAGTGTCTGTTTTAATATTTAGGCCTCTTATACACTTTGATTTTAACTTGGTACATGGTGAAAGCGTTAGATCTAGTATTAGTCTTGGCAAGTTAAAGCCCAGTTTTTCCAGCACCATTTGTTAAAGAGGCTATCTTTCCTTCATTGAGGATTTTTGGCTGATTTGTTAAAGATGAGGTGGCTCAGTGTATCTGGAGTAGTTTCTGGATCTTCTAGTCTACTCCATTGATCCTCAGGTCTGTTACTTTGTGAGTACCACGCAGTGTTTATCACGGTGGCTTTATAGTATAGTTTCAGGTTCGAAGTTGTAATACCCCTCACCATGTCCCTGGTGCTTAAAGTTGCTTTTCCTATTCTAGGTCTTTTGTAGTTCCAGATGAAAGTTTGGATTTTTTTTTCTCTAGATCTGTGAAATATGCTGTTGGGATTTCAATTAGGATTGCATTGAATCTGTACAGTAGCTTTGGGAGTATAGCCATTTTGACAATATTGGTTCTTCCTACCCAGGAGCAAAGTATGTCTTTCCATTTTTTGATATCATCTTCTATCTCCTTTTTCAGACTGCTAAAGTTTTCAGAATAGAGGTTTTTCACCTCCTTTGTTAGGTTGATTCCTAGATATTTTATTTTTTGGGATGCTATTGTGAAAGGGACTGACTCCCCAATTTCTATCTCAGTGGGTCTACTGTTTCTATATACAAAAGCTATTGATTTTTGAACATTGACCTTGTAACCAGCTACATGGCTAAAATTGGCAATTAGGTCCAGCAGTTTTTTAATTGAGTTTTTAGGATCCTCTAGATAGAGTATCATGTCATCAGCAAATAATGACAATTTAACTTCTTCTTTTCCTATCTTCATTCCTTTTATTTCTTTCTCTTGCCTAATTGCTATGGCTAATATTTCCAGAACTACATTGAACAGAAGTGATGAGAGAGGGCATCTTTGTCTTGTTCCTGATCTTAGTGTGAAAGGTTTCAATTTTTGACTGTTTAGTATGATGCTGGCTGATGGTTTCTCATAGATAGCTTTTATTAGTTTGAGATACAGACCATCTATTCCGATCTTCTGTAGGGTTTTGAACATAAATGGGTGTTGTATTTTGTCAAACGCTTTTTTCTGCATCAATTGAGATAACCATATGGTTTTTGTCCTTGAGCCTGTGAATCTACTGTATAACATTTATTGATTTACATATATGGAACCATCCTTGCATCCCTGGGATGAATCCAACTTGGTCAGGGTGTATAATCTTTTTGATAATTCTCTGTATTCGGTTTGCCAGTATCTTATTGAGGATTTTTGCATCTATGTTGATTAGGGATATTGGCCTTTAGTTCTCTTTCTCTTTTTTGGGTGGGTCTTTCTCTGCTTTTGGAATCAGGGTAATGGTTGCTTCCAGGAATGAGTTTGGGAGTACTGCTTCCCTTTCAATTTCATTGAAGAGTTTCAGAAGTAGAGGCACTAACTCTTCTTTAAAAGTTTTATAGAATTCAGCAGTAAAACCGTCAGGTCCAGGGCTTTTCTTTGTTGGCAAGTTTTTAATTACTTTTTCAATTTCACAGATTGTTATTGGGGCATTTAACATTTCTATATCTTCTTTATTCAGCTTTGAGAGTTCATATGTGTCTAGAAATCTATCCATTTCTTCCACATTTTCCATTTTATTGAAGCATAAATTTTCAAAGTAGGTGTTTATTGTCCTCTGGACTTCCTCTGGGTCGGTAGTAATTTCTCTGTTCTCATTCCTAATAGCATAGATATGGCCCTTTTCCTTCCTTTGTTTAATGAGGTTGGCTAAGTGTCTATCAATTTTGTTTATCCTTTCAAAGAACCAACTTTTTTATTCATTGATTTTTTTTAACCATTCTTTTGATTTCAATTGCTTTAATTTCTGCCCTGATCCTTAAAATTTCTTGCCTAGTGCGAGCTTTTGGTTTGTTTTGCTCCTCTCTTTCTAGTCGTTTGAGGTTCAGCATTAAATTGTTTATTTTAGCTTGCTCCATTTTCTGGATGTAGGCTTTCACTGCTATGAATTTTCCTTGTAGAACTGCTTTCATTATGTCCCATACATTTCTATATGTTGTACTGGGATTATCGTTTAGTTGTAATAACTGCTCAATTTCTTCTGTGACCCATTGGTTGATCAGCAGAGTGTTGTTCAGTTTCCATGTGTTTGTGAGGATCTTGGGCTTCCCTTTGCTATTCAGCTTCAATTTCAGGGCACTATGATCTGATAGTATACAAGGAATAACTGTAATCCCTTTATATTTGCTTACACCTGTTCTATGAATGAGCACATGGTCTATTTTGGAGAATGATCCATCAGCAGCTGAAAATAATGTAAATTCTGACTTTGTGGGGGTAAAATACTCTGTAGGCATCTATTAAGTCCATTTGCTGAAGAGTCTGGTTGAGCTCAAGGATTTCCTTATTGACTTTTTGTCCAGTCGATCTGTCTGTTTGTGACAGTGGGGTATTGAAGTTTCCTACTATGATTGTATTCGAGTTTATCTGGTTTTTCATGTCCATTAATGTTTGTTTTATATAGTTGGGTGCATTAGAATTTGGAGTATAGATATTTAAGATTGTGATTTCTTTCTCTTGGATTTTTCCATGTACTAAAAGATAGTGTCCATCTTTATCTGTCTCTATCAGTTTTGGCTTGAAGTCTATTCAATAGTCTGCAAATAAAATCGCCACTCCTGCTTTCTTGCTATTTCCTGTTGCATGGAGTATTGTTTTCCATCCCTTTACTTTTAGTGCATGGGTTTCTTTCTGAATTAGGTGTGTTTCTTGTATGCAGCCGATTGTAGGATCTTGCTTTTTGATCCACTCTGCCAGTCTGTATCTCTTAAATGGCTCATTGAGTCCACTGACATTAATGGTTATGACTAATATAGGCAAATTTAGTGCTGCCATGTTTTCCTGTTCTTGGCTGTGTTATCCTACTTTTGCCCTTTCCCCATCAGTTTCTTATTTGGTCCCATCGGTTGAATTGGTTAGGTCTCATGGATTTGTAACTTTCCTTATTTTTCTCCAAGATATTCTTTAGAATGTTTTGGAGCACAGGTTTCGTATTTGTGAAATTTTTCAGGTGTTCTTTGTCATGGAAATATCTTGTTTCCCCATCAATTTTGAAGGACAGTTTTGCAGGATACATCAGTCTGGGTTGGAAGTTGTTTTCCTTTAGGGCTTGAAACACTTCACTCTAGGCTCATCTTGCATTGAGTGTTTGAGTTGAGAAGTTCACTGTGATCCTGATGGGCTTCCCTTGGAATGCAACTGTTTTCTATTCTCTGGCTGCTTTCAGTAGTTCATTCTTTTTTTTGATACCTGGCACTTTTATAATTATAGGCGTAGATGTAGGTTTTTTCATGTCATGGGCGTGTGGAGTTCTGTATGCTTCATATGTTTGTATGTCAAATTCTTTTCCTTTTCCTGTAAAGTTTTTTGCCATTATCTCTGTGAATAGTTTTTTTTTTTTTTAAATGTCTTTAGCATTGTCTCCTGCTTCCTCAGTGAGTCCAATCAACCTTATGTTATTCTTCTTTGAATCATCTAGGAGCTGTTGGATTGACTTTTCACTATTGCTTGCTTTTTTCCATAGATTATGCCTTTCCAGTTCACTGGCTGACATCCTGTCTTCTAGGTCTGAAATTCAGTCTTCTGCCACATTCATTGTATTGTGTAAACTTTCATTTTCTTTCTTAATTTCCTGCACTTCTGCTTGTATGTGTTTAAAAGGTTCCATTGCTTTTGCTATCTTGGATTCTATCAACTCGATCATTTCCTCTTTAGCTTTATTAATCATCATGTTGACTGTGTCCAATATCTATGCTTTCATCTCAGAGATCAGTTCTGATTCCATTTTACTAGATCTTCTTTGGTTACCATTTCCGAGGACCCTGGATACTGGCCTTCAGACTTCTCTATTTCCCTTCCCCCTGTGTTACTTTGAGGTGAGGATCTTTGTATCTGAGACTTTGACTGTTTCCTCATCTGAGTTTTTGTCCTTTCTGTTGTTTTTGGCTTTGTACCTGCCCTGTTTTCTGGTGATGTTTGATGCAAGTCTCTTTCCTCGTAATAGTTAGGAACCTTAAAATGTCAGTGTTTCCTGGGTTGTTCTTTACAGTCTGTACTGGAACCCAAAGTAAAACCCCTGGTTCTGGCACACCATATGAGGCACTGAAACATACAGGGAGAACACCTTCTCCCATCTGCTTTAGAGGCAGGAAGGCTCTGGATCCTGCACTACTACAATGGCACTGCCTCAGGTTGCAATGGGCCCACCTGCTCACCAATACAGAGTCCTTGGGTTTGCTTGTACAGTCAGCCTGGAGGCCAGTAGGCTGCTGGACCTGTAGAGCTGCAATGGAACTGGCTGATGTTCCAACAGGCCCACCAACTTACCAGTACGGAGTCCCTGGATGTGCTTCTGCAGTTGATGTGGAGAAAATCAGACTTTGGCCTTCCTTGGCTGCAATGGCTGCTGCCTTCCCAGCTGTGCCCTCAGTTATATTCAGCCCCATGGTGCTCTTCCAGAATAGGCCTGGAGGCCAGCAGGCTCCAACCCTGGAGCGACTGCAATGTCACCAATCATTGCCTCTGTGGTGCAGCCCATTGCTGTACTCAGTCCCATGGTGCTCTTCCAGCGTGGGCCTGTAGGCCAGCAAGCTCCAACCCCAGTGCGGATCCAAAACCCTCTTCTAAAGAAGTAAGTGTGGCTTACAGTCACAATGCAGAACTCAAAATCATCCCTAAACAAGGTGGGGTGGGACAAGTGGTGGGAGGAAGTAGGGGGCCCTGGGGGCTGAAAGGGACTCTGTAAATTAGACAGCATGCGACCATGATGCCCTGGAGACAGAGCAGCAGAAGGAGCAGGAGAGCAGTGACACAAATCCACCACTTGCCCACCATAGAGGATTCCATCGAGGGGGGGATTGAGAAGCTGGAGATGAAGGACAGGGATGAGGTAGGACACAGAGGATGAAAAATGCCAAGAAGACCCTTCCCTGGCAGATGACCACAGATCACACTCTGACTGTGGTCCAAACAAAGTGACTCCAGTATGCTTGTTTATTACGGTGGACCATAAACCAGACAGGAGCTTTCTAGCCATCCCACGTATGTGTGGGGTTCAATGAGCACTACCTCTCAATGGCCCCACACTGGAATGGATGTTTGATTTTACTTCAGCAAGAATAAAAACAATAATGGCTCGTATTTATTTAGAACTGAATACATGACAAGCTATGTACCCAATGTCTTGTATCCTTTTAGCAGCTCCATGACATGGGCAGGGCCATGACTTTCCCTTCCCTCTGTCCTGTCCCAAACATTACATAGTCTTATTTGGCTCTTAGTAATTACTTATAATAAAAATAGAAAACCAAGGTTTTTCTAAAAAAAAAAATATATATATATATATATGTATATTATATATACATACACATATATACTATATATGTATGTTTATATATACACATACACACATACAAGCATATATATATATATATATATAAAATAAAAAACACTTGGTTCATTGCCAATACTCCTGCAAAAGAAGAGCTATTTTAGTTATTTCAAAATCAACTTTGGAGCAAACAATGCCTTATTTTTATATCTCCTGCCTTGTTCTGAGTAAGAGTTTAGGGAAGGAGCTTGTGATGCATCATTAAATACTTTTTCCCATCATCTAATGACTGAGTTATTGGTACTAGATATAGCCATAGGGGGAAAAATAAATGTTTATGATGATTTAAAAGACCAATTAGAAGCCTGTGCCTTATTCCTTACTCAGCATCCTACATGACATGTAAAACTGGTAATGAAAAAACACACTATACTGGAAATCTTAGCAGTGCAGAATGTCAGTTTTCAGTTACACTTAAAGAATAGAAAACATTAGGATGCCATTAACGGTTTCAGAGTAATGTAGGCAAAGCTGGATTGTTTTCTATTATTATTGTTACTGCCATTAATGGGTCAGAGCCTTCCAAGGGAGGAAAATTCAGGACAATGCAGACACTTTCAACAGAGCATTAACTCTTTCAGGTCAAAGGGGCCCATTTAGTGGACTGCAGCAGTCATTCAATAAATGATACCCTTGTGACCTCAAAAAATTTATCTCCTATCTAAATGAGTCTTACTTATACATTTTTATTTTTTTGTATTCTATCCCAACAAATATTCTGGAAGACAAAAATGTTAATTTGCAGATAATTATTTAGGGAGAGAGGGAATATTTTTTAAAGCAGAAAAACAAAAACAACCCATCACTTTGCGTCAGTTGCTGGGTGAAAATCTGCAAAAGGATAATGAACCTCATGAGGTAAAAGACTTAAGCTGAAAAATTAGAGGTTTAAGAAGAAAGAATTTTCTTTCAAGGGAAGTAGTTGGAGAAATAATTTTTTCCTTTGTTCGCTTTGTGTAGTTTATATGTGACTAAGTATAGCTAATCCTGTCTCTTTTCAAAAGTTAATGTCAGCTACTAGAATAATCTGCTTTCTTGATTTAATTGCATAGTTTAACCTCTGACATAACCTTTTAATTCACACCATGACAGCCAACCTTAGAGAAAGTTTTTCTAGAAACCTGAGTAATGTCCCCAAGGTAAGGGCTGCTTTCCTTCTTGTGGCTCTGAGGGGAACATTCTGCCCAAGACCATCAAATAGAACAGCTGTGGAGGGTGGAGAGGAAGGTGGCTGACTACAGAAAGGGGGAGTTTATCAGAAAATATCCAGTAATCTAAAAGTTGGATGTTCAGCAATGTGAATGCATTTATCCCTGCTCAACTCCACACTGAACAATGGTTAAAATGGTTAGCCTTAGGTTATGTGTATTTTACCATGATGAAACTTTTAAAAGGTTGGACACATAGTTATTTAAAAAGGGTGTGATACAGAGTTTCCATTAGATGCTAGCTTGGGTAGTGAAAATGCTTGAGTCCATTTTCATTAAATTACAGCTATAGAAAAGAAAAATCTGAAACATTATTGCTGCTGTTTAGTGAACTGAATTGGGGGATCTGAACTAATGAGAATATCTGGCTTCTTAAAATGGTACGTGAAGTTCTAGCCATAGCAGTACACAAATTCTCACATTTTGAAGGCTTTGGTACTTATATGGACACCATGAGAACAGACTGGAGCAGTGTAGGATCTATATCTGACTGAATTCTGGTAATTTTATTTTTTAAAACTGAAAAATGATAAAATTTTACTACAGTTTCTTTTTGTATCTTTTTTTTTTTTTTTGTACCAAGGATCAAATTCAGGACTCATTCTTGCCAGAAAGACATTATGCCACTGAGCTGCATTCTTGGCCCCACTACTGTAGTTTCAAAATTGATTTTCTCTTCAAGTTAGTAAGGAAGCATCTCCTGTTTAGTTATGTAAGAAACATGATTGGGAAAAACAACTTAATTTTAACAGCAAGAAATTTATATATGCTTTGTTTTTCTTATTTGAGTCACTGAGATAGTCCAGGAAGATATACATACTAAAGGGCAACTTAAAAGCATCACTAGAATAAATAAGAATCACAAGCTTAAAATTCTAAGGCAGAGTTTCTGGGCATACCACAACGTGAAAGTTGTCAAACAGATTATCATTTTTTTTTTTTTTTTTTGTCTTTTGAGACAAAGTCTTGCTGTTTTGTAGTTCAGGCTGGCTCTGAGCTCACTATGTAGCCCAGGCAAGCCTCAAACTCAGAGCAATCCTCCTGCCTCTGCCTCTCGAGTGCTGGGATTACAGGTGTGAGCCACCATGCCTAGCACTGTGGTGTGTGGTACTGATTGTTGGTGGGTGTAAGTCACCAGGTAGTTACCAGTGATCAAACTTGGGACCTTGCTCTTGCAAGGCAGGTTCTAGAACCATTGTGCTAAATCCTGGCCCAACTATCACCTCTTAAGAATGGAACACTTCTCCACTGATGGTGGGACTGTAGACTTGTACAACCCCTGTGGAGATCAGTTTGGAGATTCCTCAAAAAGCTAGGATTGGAGGTCCCATTTGACCCAGCCATCGCCCTGCTAGGTATATACACAAAGGAATTAAAAGACTATATCACAGTGACATATGTGCACCCATGTTTATAGCAGCTCAGTTTGTGATTGCTACATCTTGGAAACAACCCAAATGTCCATCAACTGGAGACTGGATAAAAAAGCTGTGGTTCTTCTACACAATGCATTATTACTCTGCCATAAAAAATAAGGTTGAATCATTTATACTTAAATGGACATACCTTGAGGATATCCTCATAAGTGAAATAAATAGGTCACAGGTGTGTAAATATCGCATCTTTTCTCTGGTATGAGAAAATAAAGATATAAATGAGTTCTAGAATTGTATGTTATATATTGTGAAATAGAAAATATTCAAAGTGAAATAGTGTGAAGGGGGAAAAATAATGAGATTATAACAAAAAAAGGAAAGAAACAAATTTTATGTATATAGGGGGGTGGCCGGGTGGGTAGGGCTATGGAAAAAATGCGAATTAAGTTGTGTCTTATACTGGTACAAATTCTCATTGTGGAGTGCAATCATGATGTGTATATGTAATATACCAATAAAGATTTCAATTAAAAAAAAGAATGAGAACAAAAAGACTTGGGAGGTAGAACATCAAAACAAGTCTAAACAGAGAGTGTTAGGTTACTTTTTTTGAAAAGAAATATAAAGTGAAGATAGAGCTGAAAGAATCTCCTTATTCAGCATTTCTTCTTCATTGTAGATGTTTTAATGTAAATTATTTCAATGTGAATATTTCCCTTCCTGTTTCAGATTTCTGTCTTATGGTGTAACACAATTCTTTGCTTATATAACTTCACTAACTCTATATTAGAACTTTTGTGCATCACCCAATAAAAAGGCACAGGTGAAGAAGAGATAATTTGCTTAAAAAACATGTTTGATAATTAGAAAACTGATGGAGAATTTTGCAAAGCCCGCTGAAGCTAGCGATGTATGCAAGTTAAAACCAGAAGCCACACAAATAGAGTTAGTTTTTGTCCTTAACTCCAAATACATAACACAAGGCACTCCACTTGCCCATCCATTTTGTGGTAACTCCTGCATAATATTTACTTTCATCTTTATATAGAAAAAAAAGGTCCTTTCAAGCTTGCACAGTCAGACCAGGAAGTTTACATCGTGTTATATGACAAAAGTTACAGTGTCTTCAAAAATTTGACCTCCTGGAGAGTCTCACTTAGATCTCGTACCCATTAGGCTATGGTGTGAAGCTTGAATCTTCCAAGTTTATGGGAAAAATAGAGTTCTAGGTTTGTTATAATTCTAGAAACAAGAGATGTCCATTGGACTGCAGGAGGCGAAGACCAGGGAATGTGTACAAAACCACTCCGAGCTTGTTGCCGGATCCACCCACCTCTTTGGTCCCCTGGTACTTTTGGTCCTTATTTCTGAATTGCATTTGGTACCTGAAATGCTAAAGAAAACGTTTATTTAACATGATCTACCCCTGACCCCTTTCTTTTCAGCCTACCCCTTTTCTCCTGCACCTGTCCTCTGTCTGTCACGGGATCCTACACCCTGGCAATGTTTACGGCTTCCCTTTGTCACTGCCCCGCCGCCCCCTCCGCAGTGCGGCAGCCACTCTAATTTAAGAAGCTCTAAATATTGTTGCCAGCGGTGACACAAGAGCATGGAGAATGGTGGAGCTCAACTAATAAAAAGGCTTTCACAGCATCTCAGCCTGTGCTCATAAGTAAAGTTAAAATTTATGGCTTTTAAAATACTGGATCTGGAAGAGGTCAGGTTAAACGGCTGCTAGTAATAAAAGGAATCAATACGCCATCGCATCTTGAAACAGCCAGCAAACTAAATAAACACTTCATCCAAATCCACTTGGCCCTGAATTAAAAGAACATAAAATATTGTATTTATTTCGTTGGTTCCCCATCCATCAAGAGCTTGCTTCTTTCGGTCTCAAGAAATTCTACCCAAGACAAGTACCAAATGTTTGTCAGTCACGCAGCAATTATAGAACATGTCAAAGCTCTTGGTAGTGAACGGAGTGTTAACTTTATCAGGGAACCATTTGTAGACTACTTTTTACTACAAACACACAAATAAGACAAACACAGACTGGCCTGAGAAGGCCAGGTACTTATGTACAAAACTGACATTGGAATTTGATATTCTCTAATAACAAAACCTTCTTCTAGCAAAACAGGAAAGGGAAGACATGTTTTCCAATAATTTATTTCTCCCAGACTGACTTCTGAGAGTTAGTCTAGATTTCTGAATGGACGTCAATAATGAACTAATCACAAGTCTGAAAACCAAGTGCAACTGTAAATTACACTTGAAGACAAAAATTAGTGAATTGTGAAAGCAAGACATGTCTATCTCCTCGATATTGCTTTCCCCCACTAAAATTAGCAAAGACTCAAAAATACTATGATTTTTTTAGAGACAAATAGCTTATGTTTTATTAGTGCTATTTTTGTGTTCCGAAGTTCATACATGAGGAAAAGGTGTGTGTAGTGACTGCATTTTGTCCAAAAATCACCCTCTTTCCCCAGAAGGTGCTGAATGAGAACTATTTCTGTCAGCGAAATGCAGCTAGTCATATTCGTCCAGTCAAACAGAGGAAGTCCGAACGCCGGGGGATTTTTCCTTCCTCTCTAACAGTTGATGGCTTGAAATCTGAAATGTTTTTACTTTCCACGTTTCAGCACAAAGTATGATTTTGGAATGTAAATAAATGATCACAATTTATAGACACAGCAGGTAAAACAGGGATATTTAGTTTTTGCAGATCTGAGATGTATTTTGGCTCCCTGCTGGGGATAATAATCTCAAGTTCAGAAATCCAGCTTTCTGGTCAGAAAGGCTGGAGAAGCCACTTCCTAGAACGTGTTTCTCTTCAGTTCACTTTGACTGTTGGGAAATGGAGACTGTTTCCTGGGTTGAGGATGTCTATAGGGAAGTGAGATTCCCTTACTGAAAAGGGACTTAAAAGCTCTTCAGAGTTTCAGACTTCAGCCTAAGGCAACTCTTCGGTTTAAACTTCATAAACAAATATAGTGCAATTTATCCTGAAACATAAGACATCAATTTCACTTGCTCTTCGAACATGATAATATTTTAATAATGCCCTGGTGAAGTTATGACTGATACAGTTACACAGGAAAAAGTAAAAATATAGGAAAATGCAAGTAAAAATACAGAAGAAAGCTTGTTGCAGATGAATAGGAGGGGGAGTCCTCTAGTGGCCTGGAGATGCAGGCGGTGACATGGCAAGAAGACAGGCGAAGCATAGTTCCAGCACCTGTAGGTTGCAGAGGATATAGTGTCCAATGTTTGGGAAATTGAGATGAAACATTTTAGGAAATAAGGAATGCTGAGGTGCAGCCAGGCCCGGAAGCACAAGGAGAAGGTTGCACTGTAACATTGCTACTTATTTGGGTGATGTTGAATGCTGGGGGAAAGTTAGCAAGATTAATGAAATTGAAGAATGAACAATCATGCCATAAAGTATACTAGTTTCCTAGATTAGAATTAAATGGAAGTTTCATAAGGAATTAAGTGCAGAATATTTTTATTTTGTTACAGAAGACTTTTAAGGAAAGATAGATTCATTCATGGTAGAAGAGATGTAACTTAAGTATCTCGGGAGCTCAGCAACAGTTTTATTCATTTCTCATTAAGGTTCAAAACTTCCCCAAGCGGCTAACTCAAAAGCTTCCAAAAGAACAGATCCATTACTGTATATTTCCCACCCTCCTCAGGCCTTTAAACACTTTCCTGATGTCTTTTTATCAACCTAACAATAGTCTCTGTTCCTGCCTTGTGTCCAAGGGACCTTTCTCCTTCCCCAGAACATCTGCTGTTCTCACTTCCTCCCTCCTTAGTGGGTAGAAATTCAGTGTTCTCTGAAACCACTCCTTGAATCTCTCTCGTTCCAAAGACCCTGTCTGTCCACTAACTTCTACTCTTCAGTGTTAAACTGAGGGACTAAAGTGTCACCCAGGAAGTCTCCTTCACCCCATCTCTGTATTCTCTGCCATCTGGCTCCCAGCTCTACGATTCCCCAGTGCTCCCGGTCACCAATTGCCTCCTAATTGCCAGAACTAATAAACTTCCTCCAGTCCCAATTTTGTTTGATCTCTCCACAGCACTAGACATCTTTGCTTAACCCTTCCTCCTTGAAATCCTATCCTCCCTCTGAGTCTGAGCATGCTGCTACCTGGTTCTTCTCACAATATGTCTATTTCTTCTCAGGCTCCTTTGCCAGAGCTCTTTCTTCCTCTTTTCCCCAAATTTAGACTTTTCTGCAGGAGTGAGCTCTCTGTTCAGTACTGTCTTTATTTGTCCACATTATCCCCTGAGTGTCTCTTCCAAGGTTTTTGATCATCTGATCAAACCCCTCCTCTTGCTTTCGGAGAAATCCGAACTCCCCCAAAAGTTTCAGGTCAAGTTTCCCTCACTGTCTTAGCACATAGTCCAGTTCCAGCAGCTCCAAAGTCAGTGCTGAACTGGTGGGAGGTCAGTCCCCTGCCAGTCTCTGACTATGCCCCTCTCTGGGATTCTCTTCCTCTTCGTATTCCTCCTCACTCATTCCTACCCTGATTCTCCTAGACAGCATGCCCACCAAGAAGCTTTTCCTAGTCACTTCTGTGTCACAAAATACAGAAAGACAAGGGAGAGGAGAACTTCCAGGTTTCCCTTTTGTACTGCCACAGTGTGATAATGACTAACATTTACAGGGTGCCCAGCACTACACAGTGTTCACAGATTTAATCTTCACTGGAACTCTGGGCAGCAGCGAGTGATCTAACCACTGTCACTGACGTAAGAGATCTGAGCACAGAGGGAAAAGCCTTGCCCCAGCTCACACAGGGAGCAAATCACACAGCCATGACTGGAGCCCAAGTACTCTTCCTGCAGGCTGAGTGACCTACAGCACAGAGTCTAGCAGTTCTAAGGACATTCATCATTCTCTACATTGTCTATGTGCATCTTCCTCACTAAATTTTAAGTTCTTTGAAGGCAAGGATGAAGTCATGATCACCTTTGTATCAATGCCAAGCCAAGTGCACAATCAATGATTATTTGTTGTTTGACAAGTAATTGACCTTCCTGACCTTACTCCAGGAGATTGATCTTCCTGAACCTTATAGCACAGATTATTGTTTAATTGTATCAGTAATGTTGGAAGTAAAACAACCAAAACAATTAACAGGTAGAAAAGCTGATCTAAATGCCAGAGACTTCCAGCTGTTCTACATAAATCCTTATCTCCAGCTTCCTCTCTGCAGTGGATATTATCATCTATATTGTAAAGCTAGAGGATTAGGGGCTCAGAAGGAGTATCGCACAGAGAGCCAGCTGCAGGGGCAGGACTCAAATCAGGTCTTTCTGACATGTGGTTCCCGTGGCTGGCCACCAATCAGGTCTCCCCAGGAAGATGGCAAAGGCCCCCGGCCTTTTGCTTGCACAGATGTCACATACAACTCAGAGGTGGGGCTTGGTCTGTGAATGCTGAGTTGGAACTCCTACAAGCCACATTTTAGAACTCCTCTTTCTTCCCCACAAGAAATATTCACCAGCGTTTCCAGGAAGGGATGGTGCACCTCTCCCGTTCCCTTGTTCTCTCTGCCAGCCCGCAGCTCCTCAGTGGTTATACTTTGCTCGGGCTTCTTTGTCTTTTTAAAAATTCTTTCATAAAGCCTTTTCTCGGTGAAGCTTTTCACTGGATGTGTGTCCTTTCTTTGAATAAGAAAGCAAAGCAAAGCAAAGCAAAGCAAAGCAAAGAAACCACAAATACTGTATACATATTACAGAATTGGAAGTCTCTGAGATTTAGCGACCTTCCCAGAAGATGTGTTTTCTTTGGGTTGTTTGCCAAGACTCTCCAGTGCCAGGTGTCGCTGGCTCACCACAAAGGGAAGGAAGGCAGGGAGATGAGGTACAGAGCGCTCTTGCATCGGCTCATCCACTGGCCCCTGTTCCTTTCAAATGTGACTTCCTTATACTAGCTATTTACAATACTGTATATAATTTACTGTTCACATCACAAACTTCCAGAAAGAGAAAAATCTTGACACAGGCAAAGCTTCAGTTACTGGTATTGACTAGATCTGAACAGATTCTTCTAACTACACAATGACAATCTGACAAACACCTCTGAGATCATAGCTTCTGCTTTCAGTCTTGCAAACACCCTCTGCTTTGTTCCTGTGAACGCTGTTCTGACCACCACAGCAATCTGCCTTAGCATCTGGACAAGTGTACTCACCTGAAGAAGCACTGCTCAACTTTTTCCTCTCACTTAATTGAGACTTTATCTATTTTCCATTGACAAAACAGAATTCAGCACCAAAACCAGTAATGTGCTGATTTTAATGCTCTTATGAACACATTTTAAAAATCTGGTTTTTTTTTTTTTTTTTGAGACAGGGTCTCGCTTTGGGATTCAGGCTGGCCCTGAGCTCAGCCTCCAACTCACATCACAGCAATCCTCCTGCCTCTGCCTCTCGAGTGCTGGGATGACAGGCATGAGCCACCACGCCCGGCACTGTGGTATGTGGTACTGGTTGCTGCTGGGCGTGAGTCTCCACGCCCAGTATCATATGTGGTTACCGGGGATCAAACCCAGGCCCTTGTGCTTGCAAGACAGGCACCAGAACCACTGAGCTAAACCCCAGTCCTTAAAAATAATTTAAGGAGGTGGTATCTCTGATTTTATTGCTGTGTCTTCTAAAGAAATATAGTAAAACCTTCAATTACAACTTACTTATTCTGTGAGTGTCCCACAAGATGAGCATATGTTTCTGATAAATTTTAACTTGATAAACTAGCAGTGTCTTGTAATACAACTAGTACATGACACTGACCATCTGATGACACTGAATATCACATGACATTGAATGCAGTGGAATAAGCTTAGTAACCACATCCAGTCACGTGGGTTGTGTGGTAGCCAAGTGCTGAAAGAACACTTAGGGTATTCACACCCTATCTCGATGACCCCAGTCTACCACAGAGCTCTATGATGTCGTGGACTTGTCAGTAACAAAAATTAAGAATAAGAGGTAATCTGTTCAGTAAAATTTCTGTCTGACGATATTTACAAATATCTCACTTGGCTGGAGGCCATAGTATGTATGTATGCATTGTGAGAGGAACATGACATACATATGGTAGGAACTTACAGGTGTTTGCCAAATGAGTACAGGATTGATATAATAAATAAGGGGTTTGCCTATTTGTAAATACACAACATTCCAACCTAAAAGCGACAATCTGATTTAGAAGGAGCCAAGAACTCTTGGCCAAATTCACTTGATGTTTTCACTTCCTATTTTAAAGTAGGTGCTGTGTTAGATAATGGTCTGTGAGTTTTCTGGTCACAAAGAGAAGGCTCTGCCTGAGATCTGACCTGACGTCAATAGGACTCCCATCTGCTTTTACTCTGGCCTTGTGAAGCCAGAAGGCACGGAGTTCATCTTTAGACTAACAAAAGTGAGAATTCTCCTCTGGGTGACTATGAGAAGAAGAAACAGAGAGCCACATTTTCTAGTGAAAACAGGAATCCAGAGCATTCACCCTTTGGTAATTGAGAGTTAATTGTATATATGAATAGTTAGCTGAAACTGTTAAAGTGAAAATTTAGGTTAAAGAAAAACGTTGAAGCAATCAACACAATTTAATTTAATATTCATTAAATTCCTGCAATGTATGTGTTAGTTGCTGTTCAGAGAACAATGAACTGGTTTACAGCTAATTTTCAGTGTCTACATTGCAAAGCTACTTTATTTCCAATTATTTCAGGCATTTTAAGTTAAATTTAGGAGAATAAACTGAGGGGGACCATCCTGATTTAGCTAACTCATCTGTCTTATATCCAAAGATTTCTTTAATCAAATTCCTTTTCATTTTCCTAATACAATTCTCTTTTTTTTTTAGGGTTTTTGAGACAGGGTCTCACTTTGTGGTTCAGGCTGGCCCTGAGCTCAGCCTCCAACTCACATCACAGCAATCCTCCTGCCTCTGCCTCCTGAGTGCTGGGATGACAGGCGTGAGCCACCACGCCCAGCACTGTGGTATGTGGTACTGGTTGCTGCTGGGTGTGAGTCTCCATGCCCAGTATGGTATGTGGTTACCGGGGATCGAACCTGGGTCCTTGCGCTTGCAAGACAGGCACCAGAACTACTGAGCCTGGCCCTAATTCTTTGGGTTTTTTTGAGTAGTAATATGACTAGTTAAAAATATTCCTCTCCCCAGATAATCATGCAGTCCAGGAATACCAGTCCTTGATTTTAAATATTCAAACGTACAGGAACCTAATTAGGTTAAATTTTTACAGTTATTATTTCCAGGGAGATGCTGTCGTGGGGAGTGGCAGCAGCGATCCCTGAATCACGAGGTCTGAAGATGCTGTGAGTGATTGGGGGAGGGGCCCGAAGGAGTCTCCCTCTTCCTTTCTTTGGCTGTATAGTAGAGGCTAGAAAAATAAAGAAACTTCTTAGCCTTCACTGTCAGGATCAGCAATGAGTCAATTCAGGGAAAAAAGATATGGAATAGGTAAGAATATGTCGGAGAATTTTGGGTGAAGGTTTTAGCTCACACCCAAAAGATACATAAGGACACACTGTCTTTTATTAACTCTTTTGGTGACAATGCCCCATGCCATGAGAGCAGCCACGAGACAGTCAAGGGATCAAAGGCACACTCAGCCTAAGACTCACTGAACTTTCTTCTCTTCTCTTCCCTCCTAGCAGGTGCCTGCTGCCAGACGACTACATGAAGCATGAAATATAAGACCTACTTTATGTCAGCAGTAATACAGCTTTCTTTTATTGATAGCCTAGAGCATTCCCAATGGACACAAATGATATTATGAATTAATTTTTCCCTCTATTTAGGGCATTATTGTCTGAAGTGTTTGAAGATGTCCCTCAAAACTTTTGCTTATTACTTGTCTTTTAGGGAGAAATGACATGTCACCCTGATACTGATGAGTGGGTGGGAGCATTAGAAGAAGTCCCTAGATAATTTTGAGTCTATGTTGCATCCAATAGCTCCCACTGAAGCTGTTCAGTTCCCTTTGCTTGCCCAAACTGGCAAGTGCCCTTCAGATCTTAATTTGCTTTTGCAAGGAAATTTTCTTACTAGGAAAAAAAGTATTTCTGACAGCTGAAATGACTATTCCAGCTCAGTGGGAAATTACTAATTATACCTTGTCACAAAGTAATACATTTTTGTCTGCCAGGTAGAAGTGTAGTTTTTGAGAATCAGCCGTCCAGGAGCCCACTTGTCTCTAGGGGAACTTTAAAAAAAATCAATGAAATTCTTGAATATAAATTTCTTGGAGATCCTCGGAAGACCCCAATATAGATTTCTCTCTCTCTCTCTGTATTCCCAAGACTACCAGAAAAATTCTCCTGGCTTTATTCATCATGCAAAAACTATATCAGAAGTGAGAAAAAATAAATTTGAAATGGGAAAATGATTTGAAATAATTCTATTTGTTTATGAGTATAGTATTATTTTCAGAGGATTAAGACTCAAAAGTTTTAGTAAGATACTGAAGAGAATTTTGATCATTGAGAATTTGACTAATGAATTAGAAAATTATAATAAAATAAGTTTTTAATTAGGTAGAAATTTGTTCTATCTAAAATCAAATGCAAAAATTCTAAAAACTAAATTATTTATGTATTTTCAAGAAAGTTTAAAGCGATGTAGGTTCAAATACATACTTTTACTACATACTTCAAAAGCACCTGTTTCCTCATTTATAAAATGGAAGAATTTCTGTTTTAGCCTCACAAAGGTAAAGAAAATAGATAATTTTTACTTAACTGATAGAGTGAACCACTTGCTTGAAATTCACACTTGAATTCATCTTTATTCAAGATCATTACAATATTCATATCCTTCTTAGAAATTCCAGTCCACTAATGACACAATTTCTAACAAGGCTCCTTATCATCTGACTAGTGATATTAAAATGAAGTCATTTTTGTTTCCTTTTCCACTACCGTTCAGCCATAAGTTGAACTTCATTCACCTCAATGTCTCCCCAAGAGTTGAGAAGTCTCTTTTTGCAAATTTCCTCTATTTTCTTTAAAACTCTACTGTGTTTTCTGTTTGACTTATTTTGGACCAATCATGTATTGCAGATATAAACATTTTAAAATACTACTAGCAGACTAGTACTTTTTACTTGCTTTCAGTAAATTACTACCTCATAACACCAGTTGCTTTAGATCACTTACCACCTCATTTCAAATAAAAATGTTTCTATGAACTTGAAACTCAATTTTCTCTCTCAGACTTTCCCAGTGGGTTCTTAACACCCAGAGTAAAACAGAGTATCATCCAGTAATCTGAATCAGTACTGGCTGTGCCAGGATATTCTGCCTCAAATCTCTACTAGTTTTCTGTTCAGTGTAATAACAGAGTCAACTTGATTTCTGAAAGGATGCTCATTCTTCTCTTAAAATATTGAAATAAAGGGTTTTCTGGAGCCAATTATATGAGCAGAGCTTATTCTGTCTGTCTTTGTGTTTATGTTCTTTTACTACTGAATGTGCATCACGAGACATTGTGATGCACAGCCTCTAATTTATTTTGTGATCAAATCTGTGATGATCAGCAATTCTCACTTCGGCACAGTATTAATGAGCTCTTGCCTTGACTCTAAAACATTATGGTGTCAGCACTCTTTCTTCCAAGAGAAGGCAAGGAATTGAATGATGCTGATGTGCAGAGGGCTGATTCACTAAAGGCCCTGGACGAGAGCAGGCCAGTAGTTTAGCCTTAGAAGAGTTTGATTAATAACTAACAGACTTGGTGCCACATAAAATATGGTGGCAGACATTTTTTCTTACAGTATTAAGAAAAACATTCTTTCTCTGGCTTAGAGATTAGATTAGTTATCTTGAATGTTGGAGGTTCTTTATGATCTCCTAAGAATTTTGTCTTCCTAAAACTAAACCCCAGAAAAATATGATTACTTTAGGAAGAAATGAAAACTTTATATTTTTATGTGCAAGTAATTTGTTGAATATATTTATTCAATATTTGCTATTGTATCTTCTTCCTCTCTAAATAGAGCTAGTTACTAAATGGAATCTTTTGCTGCTGATACAAATTATAATGAGCTCTGAGTTACCTCATAGGACTGTGGAATCACTGAAATTAGGGCATACCATGACATTTGCATGACATTTCTGTTCTGAGCTTGCCTTTGCTCTCCCTGCTGCCCAGAATGCCTCCTCTTTTTACTATATTTGATCCAAACCCAACCAATCCTTTGAAGGTCAAGCCAAATCCCTCCTTGATGAATTCTGGCCCATGCTGATCTTGCCTATCTCTAAGTCCTCCTGCCCTATTCGTGGAGTCACACAATCTGGCACTTACTATTTCAGAATTTAGTGTTTCTAAATCACTTGTTTTTAATTGTTTCATATGTATGAGTTTTTATCTTCTCTGCTATCTTTTCTTTATGGTTTTGTGCCTCATGTAAAATGTAACAATTACTTTATTATGGTATAATTTGCAAGAATGCATAACTATTTAAGGCACTCTGTTAAAATGTTGGCTGAAATGGACACATTGTATTAGTCTACAAAAGGAGAACAACAGAAATGAGTCTAGAGTGATTTCTTACCTTTGAAAATAAATGCAAGGTATTCATTGGTAAAATTTCAAAACAGGTTAGACTGGCTTGGGTTTTAGTAAAAAATGTTGTGCCTCTTTCTCTTTTCTTTACTTCCATTAACACTGAGGATAGGATTCTTTTTGTTGAGAATTATTTTAAATGAATTGCCTAACAGGGAAATTAAAAAACGAGCCTGAATCATGGACAATGTCATTGTAAATTATTTATATCATTTAATCTGACTCTGAAAACCACATATCAAAGACATATATGAAAAGAGAACACCACTGTTTGCTAAAACTTTTTTCCTCTGTGATTGCTAAAACAGGGGCTAATATGGAAAAGAATCTCCACATTGAGAAAACATTAGGATAAGTAGTTCAAATATAGTCCAGTAAAAATCATCCCTTTCGAAATCAGAGTGAGATCATCTCAGCACTCAGTAGGCTGAGGAGGGAGGATCTTGAGTTCAAGCCGAGGGAAGGCAACACAGCATGATTTGTCTCACAGGAAATAATTTTTTAAAAGGTTGAGTTTGTGGGAATGTAGCCCAGTGCGTAGGCTCTGCGTTCCATCCTTAGTACCTCAGTGAACATTCAGAGCAACAAATAAACAAATCATAAAAGGAAAGACCAGAACAGTAAAGGAAGTGATACAAGGGAGAAAGATAAAGGGAGATATGAGTGGGATGGAGAACATCAGTAAAATCCGTAACATTTTCTGCTCTGAATTATCTTCTGTGTTCTGGGCACAAAGGTAAAGACATGTGACTACAGGGAAGTCATTAAGTAAATTTGTTATAAGTCCAGGTACAAAACTAATAATTATATTTTTGACATGTAATATTTATATGTCGTGAATAAGTAGATAAATGAACTCGATTTCATTTATTTACTATGCTGTGTTGCCATGTTATTGTACCTTCTTAAAATACCACTAAATCTTAAATTCAATGAAATCAGGTTCCCTTTTGTTCTAAATTCAGTATCCCGTTAAATGGCCTCCAAATTCTATTTCAGCTGCCAAAATGTATTCTCTAGGTAACTCTATTTTTGGTCTTAGATAAACTCTAAATAGTGGGTCTGGGAAACATTAAATCAATAAGTAGTTAATAACATTACTTTTACTTTCTTGAAACGGATATCTAAAATGGAAAACATATTTGGATAAGAAACTAGGTATTTTCAAGGATATAATAGTCTAATATTATACAGTAAAATATTTCGTTTTTCTGGTGTGATGTTTCTAGTGAGTCTTCAGATTAATGCCTTATAGTTATGGAAGCCATGTTTAATAAAATAAAAAACACTTCTCTGAAGAAGTATGTTTTACGTCATAGGCAAAATCCCTAGATGATAGCATTCTATGTGAACAGAAGGCTTTGTAAACCCTCGCTGATAGCCTGTTTAATTGGAAACAATATGTATCTGATGAAATTTGCTTCTAGAAAATCTAAAGATTTGCATAATCTTGGAACTTTGTTATACTGGGATGTGACTTGCCTCTAGTGCAACTTGTATAAGTCTGGTGGTGTGAAGTCCACTGAATGTTGATGAAGAAATAAAACTGTCTCCTTTGTTACTGATGTTTTCCTGTAAGAAAATATTTTTTTAATGTTTGTGATTAAAATAAAGTACCATCAAAATCGTATATTGTGCAGAACTTCCCAGTTAAGTCTCAGTGTATCCACTGTAGTACTTCATGTGACAAATCAAAAAGCACTTCAGTTCTACCCTCAGCTGTACATAGTCACACTGGTAGGTAGAAAACTAAAGTACAGTACGCTGAAACCCAAAGAAGAAAAAGAGCTAAACAACCCTCTGCTTTCCTTTCAAAAGTAAATATCATAGATTGTCACTAAAAACTGGAGACTGATTGTTCATCTTGAACATGTATCTCTTCTGTGGCTGCGTCAGCCTTCTTCAAAGGCGGGAGCAGACAGGGCAAATCTATCCTTTGGAATCTTCGCTTTGTCTAAGGCTTTTATGAATATGAGTCTTACACACAATTTGTGATGACGGATATGTCCACACCCCTGGGGCAAACAGTACAGAACTAATTGTTGGGCATGCCTACAAAACAGAGCCTTAATTTATCTTAAAGTAAGACAATTGGTACTACCTCCATCGAATTTTAACTATTGATATTTTTTCCTTGTGTTTCTGAGGAAAAGGTTTAAAATAATTTATAAAAAACTTCCACATTAATAGTAACAAACACGAGTATAAGGAATATTTAAACAAAATATGAATATATATTATGAAATTCATAAAATTAATAAAATTATGAATATATATATATATTTATTTATTTGGCAAACAGAAGCAAGATTCTGCAATATGTTGCTTTGGTTCACAAACTCCACACCCTGTGCCAAGTAACACAGCCATTGTCCCTACACGAACAAGAGTACGGCCATCTTCTCCAGAATCATATAATGAGTTAAGTTCATCTACCACAGTGAACTGAGAGTTTCCCATAGATATAATGAAGTTCTCTTTACAAACCCATAAGATGTGTATGTGTTTGTAAAATGAATTTTATTTTCACATAATAAACTTTATATACTAATCTCTAAGATGAAATTGGAAAACTGGAAAAAATAGTTCCCTAATATTACTAGTTTCTTTAGGAAGAATATATTATCATTCACTTAGCATTTATATTTTAAATAGAAGTATGCCCCTATGCTAACTTTTGTCAGTTGATCAAAGTAGACACCTAATATGATAAACTGGCATAGCACTGTATTGAAAACATAAGATTATATTGACAAAAATCAGTGTGAATTTCATTACATAATGAGTTTTATGTACTTTTATCCCACTGGTATTGAAAATTTGAACAAAGATCACATTTGTGTGTTTAAGATCCCCTATGAGTATAAATATAGAAATTGATTTAACTTGGTAACAACTTTTTATCTCCTAGAAACTTTGCATTTCCATATAGCTGCTAATTTTCAGAGAAAATCTCTAGTTGTTTCAAACCACTGAACATGATAATAGCAAAAATGAGATTGATCATTAACTCTAGTAACTGCCTGTGCCTTCATCTCAGGCATTTAGTTAACCAAATGAATTAATGGCTGCGAGCTCTTTTAAAGAATTATTACTTAATTTAATCTGTGCAATCTTGTGGACAAATCTGAGATTCAACTCTCACCTCTTTGCAGATGACTTCTAAATCTGTATCATTAACCTTGACCTCTCTCTTGGGTTTCAGATGGACAGTTTCAAATATCTGTTTCTCAACACTGAGCTTTTCTTCATGGTTTGATTTTTTTTTTTAAAGTTACCACCTTTCTCCTGATCTTCCAT